>KZ062234.1:134509-160693 GCA_002091835.1 Anopheles maculatus
CACTCTTTCTTCCACCAATTTGTCGAGTTATTTATAATCCAATGTATCCTTTTTTTCCTATTCACTGTACACCATCCCGAGATGGATCTTTTTTTCCCTGGCAGTAGACAGCACGGAATATGGAAATCTGCAAACCATCCTAAACAGGGCCAATGGTCTTCTGACCCGATAAGCAACTGGGGGTGAAAATCACTCCCAATCCCATGTTCGCTCTTGTTTGATGATGAAATTTATTATCCTTTTAGTATAAAGAACAATTACTACCGACCGTTATAGCACCGACCAGCACCAGTTAATCCACCTGTGCCAGCGGCAGGATCGACTATGGTGCATGAAGAATCTACACTCCGGGGTTGTCTGTTTCATCGCCCAAATACTGGGAGGGCGACACCCGCACCAAAAAGACTACAGCACACACACACACAGCATCATTCGCATCGTCGATTACTAAAAATAATTCCACACAGCCCAAGCAATAAAACGGCCAAAACCAGATCACTCCATCTCGTCAGCCATCCATCCCAAACGGAGGGGTCTCCCATATAAGAG
The DNA here is from genome assembly GCA_002091835.1 of Anopheles maculatus. Classification (NCBI taxonomy): domain Eukaryota; kingdom Metazoa; phylum Arthropoda; class Insecta; order Diptera; family Culicidae; genus Anopheles; species Anopheles maculatus. The sequence goes on from KZ062234.1 coordinate 135,059, forward strand.
GCCAAAGTCTGCCCATCCTGCCAAAGATTCCGCCGACAAACATAGAGTGAAGACAGCAAGGTGTGTATAAAAATATCTCTTACATTGAAAAGAGTGAGCAGCAGCAGCAGCAACAAAAACACAAAAAACAGCAACTCCTGGCACCGGTCACCGCACATCTGCTCGGTTAAAATTTATTATACCTCAGCCGACTAATGTTGCCGCTGCAATGAAGCATAAAATATGCTGTGCCAAAGACCTTATCTCTACATCAGCGCTAGTCCCTAGATATGGAAGGTGTTAAGAGGAATCGATGCTCGATGATTTTATACACTAAATTTTATCAATTTCCACACCGAACGAACGCGGTGTTCCTTTCGGGCTCGAAACAAGGATCCGATTATTAAATGAAATTAACAGCAGACCTCACTCGTCCTCCCAACCACAGCACACACACACACACGCTTTTAATGATTGGCAAATGTGTGCCAACGATGCTGCGGTGATGGAAATTGATCAACAAGAACCGACGAAACCCACCGTACACCGAGAGCAAAACCGACCATTTGGAAAACACTTCGAGTCGAGGGAAAAAAGGATATTTAATTTTAGCTACGCGTGTCACACGGTACCAGCGTGTTCTACTTCAAACTTCAATATTAATATCCTGCCTCCCATTCCAAATAGTCCTAAAACTTCACCTTCCTCCTTCTCATCCTCCCACCCAAAAGTCCACACAGCAAATAATCCCTGTTCTGAGGGGGGGCATAAATTTTGCAAACAATCGTGCGCGAAAAGATCTCGCCATGCCTTTATGCGAGGAGGACCGGCCGTACGAAAATGTTATAAGCTGTTGTCAGCTAAATTATGTTTGCCATATCTGTGTCTGTTTCGCTTTCTTCATGCGAGGCAGGGAAGTGTGCTTCGACGCTTCTTTCCCAACACACGCCTGCCACCCATGATGAAAAGTTTAATAAAATTGTGATCAATATCGAATCACTTTCAACACCTCCGCGGCGAAGAACACGAGAGCTGCCCGGACTCTTCACCCTCAGATCAGGGAGGGTGGGATAAAACTTCTTGAGGACACACACACACACACATACTCTTGATGGCTGAAGGGCGAAAGCCTGAAAAAGGACTAACTGTGCCGGGATGGTGCGGTAGACCTGGCAGCGTAGAAGAAGTTCTTGGTGATTTGTTTAGGGGTCGCTCCACCTCGCTGATATCTCGTCACGTTGGTCCATCGCTGTCCTTGCTCTGCTGTACAGTGTCTCTCTGTATCACCATCTTGCCATCGCACTCCGTGCCTCTTGAGGTCCCATGCTGAAGCATGTTGATGTTTATCCAGCCGTGAAGAGGCACACTGTGGAGAGGCACCCGGCAGTATCGATTGTGTCTGTCGGGCTAGGAGCACACAACGGGCACAAAAAGCTCATCGGGACAATGTTGTTGATGATGATGGAAGAAGGTTTCATTTTACATTGGGTATAATGGCGCGAACTGTAACCATAGATATGTCTCTCGCTCTCTCTCTCTCTCGCTCGCTAGTATCTTCATTGTGCATTACGAACAAAAAGGAGAAGAACACTCTTTTTTCCACCAATTTGTCGAGTTATTTATAATCCAATGTATCCTTTTTTCCTATTCACTGTACACCATCCCGAGATGGATCTTTTTTTCCCTGGCAGTAGACAGCACGGAATATGGAAATCTGCAAACCATCCTAAACAGGGCCAATGGTCTTCTGACCCGTTAAGCAACTGGGGGGTGAAAATCATTCCCAATCCCATGCTCGCTCTTGTTTGATGATGAAATTTATTATCCTTTTAGTATAAAGAACAATTACTACCGACCGTTATAGCACCGACCAGCACCGGTTAATCCACCTGTGCCAGCAGCAGGATCGACTATGGTGCATGGAGAATCTACACTCCGGGGTTGTCTGTTTCATCGCCCAAATACTGGGAGGGCGACACCCGCACCAAAAAGACTACAGCACACACACACACAGCATCATTCGCATCGTCGATTACTAAAAATAATTCCACACAGCCCAAGCAATAAAACGGCCAAAACCAGATCACTCCATCTCGTCAGCCATCCATCCCAAACGGAGGGGTCTCCCATATAAGAGGCCAAAGTCTGCCCATCCTGCCAAAGATTCCGCCGACAAACATAGAGTGAAGACAGCAAGGTGTGTATAAAAATATCTCTTACATTGAAAAGAGTGAGCAGCAGCAGCAGCAACAAAAACACAAAAAACAGCAACTCCTGGCACCGGTCACCGCACATCTGCTCGGTTAAAATTTATTATACCTCAGCCGACTAATGTTGCCGCTGCAATGAAGCATAAAATATGCTGTGCCAAAGACCTTATCTCTACATGAGCGCTAGTCGCTAGATATGGAAGGTGTTAAGAGGAATCGATGCTCGATGATTTTATACACTAAATTTTATCAATTTCCACACCGAACGAACGCGGTGTTCCTTTCGGGCTCGAAACAAGGATCCGATTATTAAATGAAATTAACAGCAGACCTCACTCGTCCTCCCAACCACAGCACACACACACACACGCTTTTAATGATTGGCAAATGTGTGCCAACGATGCTGCGGTGATGGAAATTGATCAACAAGAACCGACGAAACCCACCGTACACCGAGAGCAAAACCGACCATTTGGAAAACACTTCGAGTCGAGGGAAAAAAGGATATTTAATTTTAGCTACGCGTGTCACACGGTACACCTGTATGGATTTTACATCCCGCACGGGGACTTTATTATAGTATCCTTCCTCCGAAGCCTCTCGTTGGGAAAAAAGCGACAAAACAATCTCGTTCATTTTCGATTCATCACGTAACCGATCAGGACAAAGGTTGATGATGGTGATGCTGTTGTTGGAGCTGTGGTGTGTGGTGTAGTACTGACTTTTTGTATGTGAGTTTTTTTCACCCCCAATCTCCAAACATCAAAGCCAAACATGGGGTGGAAAGTGAATTAAGTGAAGCTAGCACGCGTCAGACGTGCTTTGGTCGAGAAAAAATTGATTAAAAATATGGCTTCATCAGCACGAGGTCGGCTTATTTGTTGCCGATATTGGTAAGCCTACATGCGCGATATTACGCACCAAACACAACAAAAGGCTGAATAAAAAGGATATTTTGTGGGCGAGAGATTTAGTATAATAGTACAAAATACAAAACCTCATTGCGCTCCGGGAATTATCCACCTCTTGCAACGTACAACGTCAGTGTACCTGTGTAAACATAAGCAAATTCTTCAAAGCGTGTGCGTACGATGAGAATTCGATTAAACACATTCCAACACGACATATATTCTCTTCCACGTACCAACAGCAATTAATCCATCGAGAGAAAACACATGCCTTTAGATGCTCTGCTATTCTCACACTTCCTAACTGCAGTCGAGATGAACTTGAACCTTCTGGCAAGATTTTCCTCGGACTTCTTCATTCTCATCTGTGTCCTGTCCTAACCCTCCCCCTGGACTGGAGTTCCTCCGTACAAGTTGTCTGCTTTCGCTTTTCTCCTCCCCCTGTTAGGATCTCGATGCCGACCGAGCATCAGCAATTCGTGGACCCTAAACGATTGAAGCGCAACCGAAGAATCTAAAACGCTCGAAAAATACTACATTGCGCGCGTCGGCAGTCGTCGGGGAATGGGGATTGTTTCTAAAATTAAAGACGTAGAGTTGTGTTTGTTTCCCCTTTTGTTTTGCCCCGGCATCTCAGACCATTAGTTCCGATTGGAATGAGCTCCGTCTATCTGTCCCGTTGCGCCAGTGTGGAAGTTGTTTGGCGCGAGAGGTCTGGTTATGTCTTTGCCCTCCCAGCATCAGCGAGAAGGACAGGCCTCTGCCAGATTTATTTAGACGCGTTGTTCCAACAGCAAACCATAGACTATTAACGGGGTGGAAACTCATCCCGCAAGCATGAGCACACACAGACACACATCTCAACGTCGGCGTGTCGGTGGTGTACCTTTGTGCACGAATCTGGCCCCCTAGTGCCAGGAAAATCTGTCTGTCTGGTTCGGATGCCGCGCGTACCGCGCATCAAGTCACATGATCTTCTTCCGATATAATCTACCGGTCGAGCACCCTCTCTCGCGGGTGAAGCATTTTGGGTGCCCGCACCCGTCTTTCATATCGTTAACAAACCAAACTTATACGTAATAACAACAACAGCACGCCTGACAAAACATATCCCTGCGGAGATCGTACACGCATCATGGCACGCGTTGAAAACGATCCAACCGATCATTGATGAACTCGCACTCGACGAACGATGCGAAACAGACAAAGCGCATATCTTGGAGCTGTGCGAAGACTGGGATGCATACCCAGCGAACGTGTTGAACAGTTACAGCTGTTACGTTTGAATGTTCGTTGACTGGAGTGATTTATTCGATGCTAGCCCAAGCGTGACGTTGCGAATGAATTAACCATCCCTCGTTTTTAAATCAATCAAAACAACAAGATAGATTTTCTATGCAGACTGGAGGAGATACATTCTGCCATTGGATATTCCTTAGTTTTTCTTCCACATGATCGGCTTTTGAATCGTTTTGTGTCCCAACGCTTGCTCAATGAACCATGAAACAGGGAGATACATTTAAAAACAGATCTATGCTACGCTTCATCCACATCCTAAATAATAACAAACAAAAAAAACATATCTTGATCAGAGTTCATGTACGGTGAAGGAGATCCACACGAAAATAGCATCTGCTGGCCACAAAAAGAGAGACAGACAAAGCTCGTTCCTAACTAAAACCGGAACTGAAAATAACGATCAACACTCGCACGTGAAATTTGTCTCATCTCATGCAACGACACCGTGCTAGAATTGTTGTGCAGGACAGTACATTAGGAGAGCTACTGAACTAAGGGGAAATCAGGATGCTGAGCGGAGATGGAGTGGCGCATAGGTCAATAAAACCTAACGAACCTGATGCCCCCGGCGTGCTCTTTTTCAGCCACACTGTGCGAGTAGAAGTGTGCTTCAGATTGATAAAAATATAATCATCCTCGGGGACAGTCAGTAGTCGGAATCGGGAAGTTAATCTAGCGAGCAGAGTAGAGCGGTGATGGTCTACTAACACTAGCCTAAAGGCCACATCACACCACCGCAAAGTAAACGGCAATCAAGACCCCGAGATGGACACAACTCGACTTCTTGGATCATGTTAAATTCGATTACGCTTTTGCAGTTCCTTTCCGACATGGGAGACTACGAGAAAGAGTAACACGCACACAGGACCGGGCCCTTAATGATCTTCTAATCTTGCACGTTGGTAGACAAATGTGGACCACAAATTGGCGCCTGCAGCATGGCATGCCATTTCGCTGTGTTTCTGCCTTCCAAACGGCAATATCGATTAGCTCTAAACCACCCAATAATGACAGTAGGATCGCTCAACCAGGGCACCCCCCAAAGCACCGCCGGCAAAAGTTCCGTTTACAAACACACCGCACACGCCATTCGGGACAGGTTTTTCGGTTAACCGATGATGATGATGATGATGATGAAGCTGTCAAGGGCTGCTGAATAATCGACCATCAACGCGAACGGAACGGTACAAACTTTGGCGCACATAATCTTTGGGTCCACTTGGATGCCCTCGGTCGGTCCTGCATAATTGATTCGTGTACAAACATACATGCACGCATTAGACGCGTTTTTTTATGGGAAAGGTGAGTAATGCGATTCCTTGCCAACTTATGTATGCACACACATGATGCCTCTAGCGTCGGTCCCACTTCGGACTGGTTTTGTTGTTTCGCTTGTCTTTCATCTAACCAGACAGAACTGACACAAATGTTACGAATATAAATATGGAACCGTGTTCGGCAAAATGGACTGCTGCCGGCTGATTTTTAATCGAGACTCTTTTGAGCTATGGACCAAGTTGTGTCAACATTATTTATCCATTCCTGGGTGCCTTAACAGTATCGAGAGATTCTGGTAGATGGCGCTGCAGAAGGAAAAGTGTACATGGCGAAGCGAAACCTCATTTTATTCGGATGAAGTAATACTGTAACGGGCGACAGATGCGATTGGTAGATGCGACAGCGGCGCCGAGCTTCACACGGTAGGACCGGGGTTCAAGTCTCATCTGGGCCGTTCCCCATAGTGAGGACTGACTATCCAACTATGCGGCAACAATAAGTCTAGTAAGCCAGAAATGGCAGGCATGACCTAAGAGGTCGTTAGGCCAAGAAAGAAGAAGAAGAATACTGTAAAAACTGTCCGGAACGTCTCCCGGAACGCATTACTGACTAGTCAGCTATTGATGAGTCAAGTAATATAAAGCCTCAAATTGCGGGCCAAGACGTCTACAAATTGTAGTGCCGAAGAAGAAGAACTTATAATAATAAGAGAATTATTAAAAAAAAGACTAAGACGATATTTATTTCATAATGGGAACTCTTAAGCTTCACATCATAAATTGAAAGATGTATTTAAGAATATCCAGTTGCCAGAAGTTCAATAACGTTCCAACGTTTGCCATTCCCTGAAAAACCCCCGCTATGTAGCATGAAATACAGCAAAAGGATTTAAAGAATGATTAAGTGTAATTAACTCGCAAACCTGTTGCGACCATATAACAGTAATCTCCCGCAGCGAACCAGGGACCCTGTCATCAAATAGCGGGCAGAAGGGTTCGCTCCAATCGTGCCAGGTGTACACAGGTGCTTTTCAAATTCCCACGCTTTGTTCCTTCCTTGTGTGGCGCACGCAACATGTTTCGCTATTTCCGTAGGATCGATCGAGCATATTGACCTTCCAATGTACAGCGCGCTTGCTTGCTTGCTAATCTACATATTGCGGTAATCATACATCACCGGGGCACTTTCGCTTTGTGCAGCACCAATAGCGCAACCTTGAAGTTGTATGTTAGGATTTTTTTGCAGCTACTCCTTCTACTGCCAATGTGTGTCGCTTGTGGCGTCGGAGGTGTGGTTGCGAGCCAAGATTGGTCTATTATTTTCTCATCACCCATCAAAAAGGATGTGCTCTAATAAAACTGAGCGCAAAACGGATGCGCGAAAGGTCAATATCGATGAGGATCAAGTTTGCAACATTGTTTTACAAACTTCCCTTTTTCACGGATATGAAACCATTTTGGTTCACTCTTCGCTATTTGAATTGTTTGTACCCGGTTCAGTGAGATAGTTTCAGCGTAGGGTCCAACACACGGTCCGTCGACTTTTTGTTTGCCTTACACGTGTCTACACGTGACGCACACACAAGCAGATTGTCTCTCTTTCTCCGAACATCCGTTCCAACACGGACGGAATTAATGCTGCACTCCATAAATCATGCTTCCTTTTTCACCAACCGTTACAGTGGCAGTTGGTGGAGGTGGATGGTAGATGTAGTAACCGGGTGCCTCGAGCGAAACTGTGCAAATATGAAATATGACCATCACCACCATCCATAACCATCCACCCGTGGCGAACACGTCCATGAAACCTTTTTCCCATCTCGTTCTTCGGTGAAGGATTTGCGATTCCTTGCAAAAACCGCGCTATGGGGGTTCACAGGATGTTCTCTCTTTCTCACTCTGTCTGCGTGATGGCAGGAATAGTAAATCAGTTTTAATTATTCCCGCCACAGGTACACACCGCAACACTGTGCTTGATCCGATAATGTCAAAGAGAATGGCAAAATGGCTTCCGATTGAACTTTCAACCCAACTCCACACCAACTTCATCCTGAACTACTTCTCCTCGCACAGCATCCGAAAACCCGTAAACAAAACGAAAACGTTGAGCTTGTGGCCCTATAAAAGGTGCCATCTATTGCTTTTGTGAATGTCTTTATTCTGCTCAACTCTATCCTCCGCTGTTGTGCCCTTGTCGCTGATTTTAACTGGCCAGGATCGTAACACCACCACCAACACCATCATCATCACCCCAGGGTCATACACACATAAACCGCAGAAGGCCACCGGAGACAGGTTGTAAATTTTATCTGCCTACGACACACAAATACACACACACACACACACACACACCAACTAAAATTAGAATTCGTCCCGCTCCCGACCCGGTGATGTGTATTGTTGTCCTGGTACCGGGGACACACTGTCGGGGATACGCATTGCATATCTGACCAACGTAGGCCCGCGTTTGAGTGACGATGGCGTTCAAATGGCGCTCGCTCAACGCAAATGAACTGGGACATCATTGTGTGTCGTCAGTGGAGAGATATTTTTATCCCGTCTGCCACATGGTGGACCGTACCGGGTGCGGTGTGTGCCGTCGTTGTTCTGCGGCTTTTTCTTGCTCGGGTGATACTCATCCAAACTGTCATGTACTCGCGCGTATCTTCAGACCGGGTCACTATCAGAATCGCAGGTTGTGTTTTTTTCGGTATTGCATAAAATGTGGAGGTCTCGTGCTGTGGTTTAAAATGGACGCCCGACAGTACAAGTGTTGCTGTCGGTTAACAACACTAAAGACCTTGTCATGGTTCAGCGCATGGGTTCGCGCTTTGCGAATCATGGTGTAAAGCGAATCTATTGTCATAAAATGGATTACAAAAAAACCTTGTACCACAGATTTGTAGTGGTAGTGCCTAAAATTTCTATAAGCGCACACAGATTTAACAGATACATTGGAATTATTGTTTGTAACTAAACGATGAAAGGAAGGTATAGTAATTGCATAATGGACATAGATTCTAGCGCAAAATAACCCATATTCAAATAATTATCTACAAATACGAATATTACTCTAATAATAAATCGGGGTACGAGATGGAACACATAATCATCATCAACAATATTCGTTAATCTTGGAATACAAGATTAAAAAAGCTTTGTTGTTGACTACCCCGACTGAGCTGTACGTACATTATTGACCTATTGTCGAAAGAAATCAGACATCAAACTGAGTAAAAGTGTTTAAAAAGTATGATTAACTTCCACTCAGATAAACTCAGAGCGCTATGAAGAACTTCTGGAAGATTATTAAATTCTATTTAGAAAAGTGAGGTTTCCAAAACAATAAACCTCACTGTTGGCTAGTCTATGAAAGAATTCCAGATTTAAATCCAAATGGAAAATCCTTTAAAAATCCTGGAAATATGTATTTTTAGAGTGGAGAGAACCTCAACATCTTACTGACGGAATGAGAATAAATTTACATGCTTTTCTACATGTTCTTCAAATCTAAAAGCTTGTCTCCATTGATTTAAAAATACGTATTAGAAAATTTAAAAAAGAAAATCAATTACAAACCATTCCCAATCGCTCCCAAAACAAGCGCGCAACGCTACACGCAACTATGGCGAAAACCAACGCAAAACAAAAAACATCTCAAATTCAATTTCCCTGAAAGAACATTTCAAAGAGCGAATCAAAATGCGTAATACAATTTTCCAATAAACAGTTTCCCGGTTAGCGCCCTGTTTCCTCCAACGATCTACCATCGAAACACACGCACAGGTGAAATCTTTCCCTTTTTTAGGGGGGATGGAGAACCTACCAACCAACCGATAGCTTATGAAAGCAAAAAGTAAACATAAAACATCCATACGTTCGCAATCGAAACACAGAGGTAATGTTGCGAAGGAACGCAAAGTATTTTGTGCCCATCCCTAAGGGTAGGAAATATTTTTGCTAGGATTTTGGGTTAAATCGTATCAATTCCTTCCATTTTCTGATAGCCCTTTGTTTGTACAGGACTAGTTCGTGTCATTCATGCAAACAGTTTCCTGCTCGTTGCTAGTGGCTGTCTTCACTGATATTAAAGCTTTACAATTTGAACTTGTTGACGAGACATCAAACGTGTTGAAAACTAGGAAACGTAACAGGATTGAGAGTCATCCGCATCGATTCCTTACCTCTGACGAGAGTTATAACGAATCAAAAATGAATCGCACCAGCACACTACAGCGAGTGCGGAAATCAGGAACATAACGAGTACGACGGTGTGACTAAATGAGAATCGTTTTACAGTGCCGCGACAACAGTTTCATGGAAATTTGTGTAAAACATGTAAAGCTATTACACAACCGCTCTAGCGTTTCCAAGAAATCACAAAATCAATCTCGCACCGCTTCTGATAAAGTTCGCGAACGAGAGCCGATTGTGCGATTGTACACACAAGCGCGGGCTGGAGCATCGAGATTGCACGACGACGAAACGCGTACCGTAATGTTTTTTGAAAAACCGTTTCCACCGATCATGCTGTTGTTGTTCGCAGTGACAGTGACATCAGACGGAAAGTTTATTTATTAAGTGGCGCTTATTGCTTTGAAATTGATTCGGAAAGTGATTTCGCAATCGGGATGATTAGAGACCCAACAGCTCTTGGGAACATCCCAACAACTTTTGTACAGTTTTTACTGATGTTTATTTCTGTTTTCTCTTTCTCTGTCGCGAAAGAACATGTTAACTTTATTGCTTTTTCTTCATGCCTTTAGACAACTTATACCACAATTACTGACAAGTAGGCGTTCACGGACCGATTTCAGGACGAGTCATGATCCGGTTTGTTATTGCACTGTTGGCATGCGGATTAACACGTCAAAAGTGTGTACGGAAAACGGCGGAAATCATAATAGAATCCAATTCCCAGTAATCATTAGAACGCCCCAGCCGACCGTTAACGTGCCGAATCGGCTAATAAATAATATTTTTCCAAGCAAAGTGTAAGTCAATTTTCCATTCGAAGTGCGTCGAAACATGATACGCCTGGTTGTACTGAGCACTTGAAAAGCAATCGACGCAATAGTAAATCAACAAACAACGTGCTTAAACGAATCGTTTTCTTCTCATTTTAAGCTTTTGTCAGCTCTAGCTTGCGTGTTATGATGCTTCTATATTAATTCGTTTATCCTCACGGTTGGAAAAATCAAGGCTTTAATTAGAAGGACAAAAGTTGAATCCTTGCTTACAAGAAAAATATTTGCAGGATACTTCTAACTATCAAAAAGTAAATCGCCCTTCAGGATACGTTAAAGTCTACAAAAACATTACATTGCATGCATTCCGCGAAAAGGTTAAGGTCACTGCAAGCTCCACAGCAATAAGAGGGAGAGAGAGTTCACAAACAACGAAAGCATACAAAGACCGAGTCAATCAAAGCCGTGATTCCGATGACCAGCAGCTGGAATGGAAAGCATAATCTCTACCCTGCTGGATTGTAACCGTGCACACGCCAGTTTAGTGCACTTGGCTTGTGGTTGTCTTTGCTTTGCACGTAATGTAGTAAAGGCGCTTTAGAATATCGTCACGATGGACAGTAGAAGCCGACCTTCGCCCACCAACCGAATGCATATGCGGCAAAAGTAACAAAAACAAAAACTAGAATTTGAAAAAAAAAAAACAACCAAAGTCGTGTGCCACACGTTCCAATGTCAATGAGTCCCTGGGGAGGTCAAACAAATGCAACGATGCAATCGTGTGCAGCATGCAACGGAAGACGATGTTGTTTCGTGCAGTTTGCAGTAAATGGTAACGAACTGCACCACGGTAATGCTGTGTAAAGGATGTTTAGCTTGCCTGGGCCCGTTACCGTAGCCATTTCCGTAAAGCCAGGATTAGTTCAGGGCCGTATTTAAAAAGCCTTAGTTAGTGGGTGTGCGTGTGTGTCAGTGTGTGTATGCGCTCCCGTCTGAGCTTTTATTTGCTTTGGCCTCGGGACTATTTTTTAAGTCCACCCCAAGGAAGCCATTCAAAGGTCAGAAAGCGGTGTGCCACGTTACCCATTGTTGGGCGATATGTTGAACAATAAATTTAAACAAACCAAGAAAAAAATACAGAAAACATATAATAACACGAGCCTTCAAACTCGTACATCAGACAACCGCACAAAAGGGGGCCAACAATGACGCATGAATATTGTGTATGTGAAGGGAGCATAAAAGAGTCCATTTTTTTTTTTCGGTAGAGTTTATTCAAAATTCATTACATCTCACGACTACTAACACGTCGATGTTTCATCATTTTGACGGTGTATATAGTGAGAACATCGAAAACGGTACCAAGTTACCGATCGTTCTTGTATAAATAGTTGGATTTGTATTTTTTTTTCAAACATACTGTCCTGTTCAAGGGAACAATGCAAGCCCAGGCTAAATACGATTGTTCAATGAGATCCATATATATTCGAAGGATACAACATGGATTGAGTGGCGGAACAGTGTTTGATGGAGTTAACCTTGTCATAAATATTGTTCTATAATCAGGAATCCTTCAAACTGGTGTACTATTCAACACCTTTATAATCATCTTTAAGTTGGCTTTTTGTGTACCAAACATTTGACATACTGGAACTAGATATCCAAAGCTAAAAAAGTTTAACAGATAATCTACATTCATCGTACTTAGTATTGGAGTATATTCCAGCATAATTAATTTCACGTCAGCGTGTAACAGTAATACAATTGGCAGCAAGATTTACCTGTAACGAGAAAGAAAATGAAAAAAAGAGTTAGTTACAGATAAACTATGATTTAAATTTCATTCTTTTTAAAGCCAAAAAATAATTTGATTGTTCTCTACACAAACTGGAAGACTTGAAAGCATTTGCAAAATGCAAGAAATGGCCAGTAGAAGACCACAAACTTCCATCATATCAGTAACTGTACACTGACAACAAACACTGATCTACGCAGGGGTGATGTACAGATAGGTGACCGCACCTTCGAAGTCGTCCAAAACTTCACCTATCTGGGGTCAAAAGTCAGCACCGATAACAACATAGAAGTTGAATTGCGCGCAAGGGTGCTGGCTGCCAACCGGTCATACTACAGTCTGAGGAAACTTCTCCACTCAAAATACCTGTCGCGACGGACGAAGCTGGGACTGTACAAAACCTTTATAGTCCCAGTACTCACATACGCCTCTGAGACATGGACTCTGTCCAAAACTGACGAAACCCTCTTAGCCGCGTTCGAGAGGAAGATGCTCAGAAGGATTTTTGGCCCCGTATGTGTGGAAGGACAATGGAGGAGCCGCTACAACGACGAGCTCTATGAGCTGTACGGTGATCTTACCATCGTGCAGCGAATTAGGCTCGCCAGGCTCCGGTGGGCTGGCCATGTCATGAGAATGGCACCGGACGACCCAGCCCGTAAAGTCCTTTTAGGCCGTCCACATGGACAGAGGAGGCGTGGTAGGCCCAAACTGAGATGGAGTGATGGCGTAGATGCGTCCGCCAGAACGGCCGGGATATTGGACTGGCAGACGACGGCGCTAAACCGTGAGCGGTATCGAGGATTGTTGCAGCAGGCCAAGACCGCGAAGCGGTTGTAGCGCCTGATAAGTAAGTAAGTAAGTAAGTAGTACACTGACAACGAACGCCATAACCCCGGGCAGATCTTCTTACCGCAAAACTTAGCGGTTTGCAGAAGTAAAGCAATCAAAACAAATTGGAAAATAATACAGCCACAGCAACTAGCTGCCAGACGAATGTGCTTTGGGTTTCATTTATAAATTTCACGCATTTCCATCTGAAGAGACGTGCTAAAGGTCATAATTTACCACTAGCATCGGTCGCCCAGTCGGCATATATTCTGCATTTCTAGTGCTGATCTCCGTTGCACAACCCCAAAATCCTATTACACCCCGCACTGAAAGTCGGATTTATTCATGAAGCACAACCATCGAACCAATCGAAATTCGCAATCGGCCAAAAGCATACAAGCATTCGCAACATATCTGACCCTATCATCATCATCATCATGACGGAGGGAACAACATTCACGAAGCGTTTCGCTATTCTAGTTGAAGCCAAGCTGACTCATTCGGTTCCATTCGCTCCCATCCCACCCTTAAAAAATTTGCTTCTTTTCCATCGTTTCCTTGTATAACTGTGGAAACACACAACCGGCGATGGCCTCATGTGTGTGTACGTAAGCGCGATCTCACCCAAGTGTAGGTTCAAATAAAGCAAATTTGAAGTTATGATAAGGGAGGCTTAAAGTTTCCCTTTTCCGTTGGTACGTACATTGGTTAGACGACACTCTTCTTTCCCATCCCCCAGTGATGATGGTGGTGGACAGCGATCTCCCGGACATGCCCAGAGAAGAAGAAAAGGGCATTCGGAACAAACCGAGATAAATTCCATTAGTCATATCTAATTGGATTGAGGGCAGAAATTGCCTCCCCTTTGCGTTGTTGCTGCCGTCCGCTGCCGATCGTGAAGCCTAGGTTTGCCCTCCCTAGTTACGACCAAACACCAAACCAAACCCACCACATGAAGACCAATTGCTGCTGGCGGTACGATAATGCCCGATGGGTTCAATCCTCGGGATTATATTTTTCGCACTCATGACTTCGCACATATAGTCAGCATCTGAGCAGGACGCTGGCAAGATGGAATTATGACGGGGGGGTGTGGTGTCGCATTCTATTACCATCACATGTAACCTGTGTATGATGCACCCTAACCTACACACACACACACAATAGGGAAAAGTGACTGTTAAGAATTGAACTTATTATAGAATTTTAATAGGCTAAGAATTGAACTTAAAGGCATAGATTGCAAAGCGTTACGCACTCGTATAATAGGCATAGCATTTAAGACACTAATACATGTTAAAATTAAGGTAGAAATAAATCAGTCGTTAACCAGATGCCGAACGGGAAACGTTTAGATCGAGTAGTAAATTTCACATACAGTGACAATGGAATCCCCTGTGGGGTTTAGCAACATGGCGATTAGCAGACGGGGATTAACAGTGACTTAACGTGGCATGTCTTGTGTGACATCTCCTGCCGAGGACAACGGAAGCAATTCGTTCCAAGTCTAAACCAGCAACAGGTGTCTGTAGAACTCCAGAGAGGACACATAAGTCATAAACAAAACAAAAGTAAAAAATAGAAAATTAATAACACAACGTAGACTTCTTTCAATGGGGTTTTAGAAGGAGAACTACTTCAATAATAGTTGAACCCCACACACAAATACTGCTGGTGTTCTAATTTCTCTATTGTTTTCAAACGCTTCGCACAGAGCACCGTTCGAAAATGCAGTTTCACCAAATGCATCGACAGCTCGACAAGTTCGACAACCCACGGATAGGCACGGTAGACATTGCCTCATCGCACAACTCGCACGAACCCCATAGTTCTGTTCCCGAATGTAGGACGATGCGCGCTGCTCGCCGATTCCACAAACAATGGTAGATAAATTGGAATTGTCAGACGTGACAGTATGCGCAAATGGAACAACCAACCAACGGGGGGGAGAAGTTGTTGGCTGAATGCAGCAGCAGAGACGCTAGTTATGGCGCGCCACAACTAGAAACTCCAGCAGGCCGACCGACCGTGCGTGGTCTTGGGAGGGTGTGTGCTCAATTTGTTGTTCTGTCTTCTATCCCCAATGTGAAGGAAATCATTCATGCACGTTCCTTCCCAATGCTCGGCAAGCCTACGGACGAGGTTTGTTTGGTGTAGCAAAATTGCAAATAGAGTACAGTGTACTCATCCACAGCGCACAATATTAACCAGATCCTCCCATCCATTCGCTAGCAATATCGGCTCATTATAGACGGAATAACTTGCACTCAATAACTGAACACTGCAGAATGGAACATTAGTATGAGACGAACCATGTTCGCTTCAGTACATTTCAATGTAAATAGCGTATCCACACACAAACACGTTCCGTTGTTTGACGATTTTGTTCGGGGGGAGGAACGGCACTGGTGGTGACATCACCAGTTTGATAAAATTTACTACCCCGAGGGGCCGCAAACGTCTTACTGGCGATACCCAATTTAGACACAGTGTCTAGGTTTTCTTGCCCCGGGTACGTGGTGACAGTCGCTGCTGCTGATTACTTCATCAGGTTCTTGCTCAGCTCAGTTAGAGCCACCCAACACACCCAATCAAGCGTGTGTTCTGGTGCCGAATGTAACCAAATAATTAATTGACAGCTCGCTGTGTGATGGATCAAAGTGCGATTTCATTACGCTTGTTAGTGCCAAACTAGAGCATGCTTACTGCAAGCAAAGAGAACCGCAACACATTCTTGGTGGCGAGAGCATGAACTCCCCTTGGATGGATGGTGGAAAAAGGTTAAATATGATCGGTGATGTTAATTAAAATGAGTTTATAATTTATTTATCCATCAACTTCCCTAGGTACCCTCCCTCTAAACGGCAATTGAGAGGCGATTATGCGACGAAACAGTGATCCAATTAAATTCGGGGGCAATATTAGCACTGTGCTGAATCAAACACAGAAAATGAAGCCGTAAATATTCGGCGAAAATTCGTTATGAAAAACATACCTTTTTTCCTAACTTCAAAAACTCGGTTGGTGGTCGTATGGTTTGAATTCAGCTAATTTAATGTTCGCCCAAAGGTCGCCACTTAAATCGGTCCTCCGTTAAATGCTTCCAGATGGGTGGGGAATTGGATTCGGTCGTTCGTCTCAAAGTGTAAAGGAAAAACTTAAAAGACATCTCTAAATAACCCACCCGCCCCAAACAACAATGCCTGGAACTGGTGAATTCCGTAGTGAATTCCACCACATACTCTCGCCCTTGTTGCGCGACACTGCTGCCACTACTGCTGCGGAATGCGTTCCAAACTAGCACGTTCTTGGGTGTGTGTGTGTGCGTATTGCAATCCGGCACCCAACCATCGACGGCGACGGCCGATGACTAACGGATGAACGAAAAAGGGCGCTTTAACCAACACCACAGCAACGGCTAAAACCTAGCGCGAGTCTCGCGGTTTGCTGTACTGTTGCTGATACATTCCTCACTATCATCATCATCATCAACAACGGAGATCAGCATGTGATCATGAAACGCGTCAGCGAGATTCGTCATCGCGTGTGGTGAGTTGCACACCGAGACGATCTCACGGGCCCGTCTTGTGGAACCGGTGGAACACACAAACACACACACGCACAAGCACAAAAGGTGTGGCCACCAAGGTTGTGAAGATGTTGTTCGCACACGAAAAAGCGTCGCTTCATGTGCGTTTCGGTGAGCTGGTGGTGTGTCGACTTCACAATGTACCTTCGCGTGCTCTTATCAAAAAACAGTTACGCGAAACAGGGCCACCACCAAACGGATAAGAGGAATGCGCGCGTTAAGACGGAAGAAGACATGAAAAGTTATGAGTTGCAGCCTTATACGACGATCAAGACGACAATGCACACAACACCTTTTCGTTGGGCCGCAGCGACGAAACAAAGTGGCCAGAAGAAACACCGCTATACACTATCGCATGCTTCGCCGGTGCTGATGATGATGATGACGGGAAGTGCAATAAAGCGGACACACAAACACACACACACACACACCCGCGAACACAAACACGTGCGCCCCAGTCATCGGGGGAGGGGGAACCATTTATTTACAGATTGATTTCGTCATTGGGGAAACAGTTTTTTTCTAATCGTTCGTAAATATCGTCTTAAATCAACAGCTCGTCAAAAACGCTGCGAAACAACTTCTCTTTTTTCTGTAATGGACGAGTGTGTATGTGTCTATGCTGCATTTAAGGGCCCGGAACACAGACCTCCATCTATACAGGGTTTTACAGGCCATTTTGAAATGTTTACAGCATTTTTCTTATCTGTTCGGGACTTTTTCACCAACCTATGGCTAGTTCAGATCCGTGAATAAGAAATTCTGATTTGTCAAGTCATATTTCAACCCCGCCATATGATATTCTGGGACGTCACATCAGACAGGTTTCAATAATTCATAGTTTTTTCGCCGGGTTCTGAAGCACATGGATCTGAAATTGTTTTCATTTTTTAATTAATAATCAAACGTATTTTTAAATAAATTAAAACGATAAAAATCTAGTGTTGAATAGTTTAGATTCAACTTTACTTAGATTTACATTTTTAACCTTCTTAACCCATATTATTTTTGTTTCATTCAGTTTTTATCTCGCACGCGTAGCTCGTTTTAAATCTTCTTCTTCTTTCGTGGCCTACTCCTAGGGAGCATGTCTAATAGACACGGCCTGGTGTCCAATCCGTTTCCAGGAAACTCGGTCCATGGCTGCATTCCTCCACCCCCGGCTGCATCCGCGATATCTCTCAGGTCTGACTCCACTTGATCCAGCCACCGAGCTCGCTGTGCTCCTCTACGTCTCGTGCCGAACGGGTCGCTGAGGAGCACCTTCCCGGCAGGGCATGAGTCCGGCATCCTCATCACGTGCCCCAACCAGTGTATCCTTCCGGTTTTGGCTGCATCGCCAAACAGCTCAGCTAGCTCGTGGTTCATTCTCCTTCTCCGTAGCATAGTCCAGGCCTCGTGCCCGTAGAGAATTACCGGCCGTATCACTGTGCAATATATGTGGGGGGTTGCCCCTTGTGTAGAAACGGAGCCCCCTTGAAACCCGAGGCCCCTACAAACAGGCACCTGCTGCTTTATCAAAAGTACGTGACCGGTAAGGGGGGGGGGGGGGGGGGGGAGCCTACGCTTTTCGGGGCCCCACCAAATGGCGGGGCCCTAGGCGGCCGCATACTCCGCCCACCGTTTGATCCGCCACTGCTTCCAAGACGTGCTCTATCACGGTCAGAGCGTTCCGGCTCGTTTTAAATACAGACTTTGATTAAAATATACATCGTTTATGATTTTAAATATTTTATTCGACTTCGCTATATAACACCATTATGTCATTTTTATATTATTTTAAAGTATTTTATGCATAGTTGTGATTGTATTTATTAATAATCGTTTAAAATTTCTCAAAAACTGTTAGCAAACATACATAACAAAAGCAACACATGATAATTGAAGTTGATTATAACATTTTTATATGTAACTAATTTATTCAAAGGATGTATAATGTTTTTTTTTAATTCAAAAGTTTTTCGAAGTTAACTGCAATTCCAATTTAAATATTAATGTTCATAAGCAATATGTTCATCAGATTTATTGTATTCATTAGAATAGAAGAAATATCACATCAAATTTAAGTTGCTGTTAAGATGAAAAGATCAATGATTACTTAAATTAAATTTATTTTAGGTTTCAACGAGTTCAAATAGTTTTAACACTTAAGCTAGATTTATGGCCTATTCTGGCGCTATGATTAATAGCTACGTAATTAATCGTAATCGTTTAATGAAAAGAGGGGTATTAAATATAAATCATTTATCTATTTATGTGGACTAAAAAAGTTAGAAAGGAAAAAAAATATAACTCTTATCAACTAATTAATAACGATTATTCATATTACATAAATGATCATTCTTATTCTAATCTATATTCTACCGGATATTGATCTTAATCTACTATTGGCTCTTCTAAGATGCATTTTTCAATATAAGTAAACATATTCGAAAAATATCCATTACAGTCCATCGCAGTTATGAGTTCAGATCCGCGACCGATAGATGCTAGTAACTGTTCCTCACTTTGGGGATTATCCCTTTTCACAATATTCTTCCATTTACTAAATAAATTTTCAATGGGGTTCAAGAAGGGGGAATAAGGTGGTAAATACAAAACATCACATCCTTCTTCTTGAATAGTCTCCCGAACAGATGTACACTTGTGGAAAGCCACATTGTCCATAATGAGTACAGGTCGGTGTCCAATATTTTGTTCATTTAACTTATCTTTGAGCTCTCTGATATATTCTTTAAACACTTCCTGGTTAATTGCCCTGTTTCGTGAAAGGTAATGCAAAATGCCACACCGATTCATTGCACAGACTATTGATACATTCCTTGATCGTATTTGTGGAACAACCTTCGCTGCTGGTGTTCCAATCAAGGATCTTCCCCTCGACACTCGCATACTTACATTAAACCCTACTTCATCAATAAAGATGATCGCAGCTTGTGGGATACGTTGAATTAATCGGTTGAACGATAGTGCGTACTGCTTGCGTTCCGATATTGTGTTGGTGGTATTACGGCGTTCGGGAATGACTTTAATTCTTTTGAAAGAATAATAGAAATTCTTAATTTCACGAGCAATCGTTGTAGTGCTCACCTGAATGTCAAAGCATTCTCTCACTTTAGTACACAATTGCCTCAAAGATATTGTGCAATCCTCATCTATCCATGACTGGATGCACGATATCGCCGCATCAGGAAGCTTCTTCGACTTTTCACCACCACGTTTCTGTGCCTCAATCTCTCGTAGCATTCTCTCACTTTAGTACACAATTGCCTCAAAGATATTGTGCAATCCTCATCTATCCATGACTGTATGCTCGATATCGCCGCATCAGGTAGCTTTTTGAATTTCTCACCACCACGTTTACGTGCCTCAATCTCTCCAGTAGTCCAATATTTCCGAAGAATACTGTATACGGTGGATCTTTGAATTGACAGCATTTGTGAAATTTGCAATGGACTGAAGCCATTTTCACTAGATGCGATCATCCTTTCACGGTCTGCATTCGTCGTTGTTTTATTTCTGCGCCTGCTAGTACCTGCTACGCTTCCTACTTGATCATCGGAACTATTTGCATCCGTCATTGCTAAAAAATGGTGTATATGAAAATCCATTCATTACTTTGGTTTAGGATTCAAAGTAAATCACTTTTAAAGTATCACTTACTTGATGTTTTTACTAAATAAACAGAAGAAAATTGCTATTTTAGATTCGAGTAACGTCTTTGGAATATGGCGTCTGTGCTCTTCTACTGAATTCAGTATCAATATGTATTGTTTACAGTCTTTCATTCAGAACTGCATGTTGCAGTGTTCAACAAACCATTGACAGGCGTTAGGTGTGCAAAATTTGAACCTTTACTTTCCTTAGCATTAAATCGAAGTATACATTCAATTAAATCATGCAGACTTGTGTTCTTCTTTATATATATAATTTTTATTAACCCATTCCTCCAATTCCTGCAAGTGCTGATCCTCTAAAATTCTTTAAATAGTCTTAAAGATAAAAAAATTTTCTCGCTTAATATTTTCACCTGGCATGAGACATACTGTTGATGCAGTCGCTCTACCTTGCAAGTATAAACACAAACCTCACCTTGACAACTCAGAAAACCCGGCGAAAAAACTATGAATTATTGAAACCTGTCTGATGTGACGTCCCAGAATATCATATGGCGGGGTTGAAATATGACTTGACAAATCAGAATTTCTTATTCACGGATCTGAACTAGCCATAGGTTGGTGAAAAAGTCCCGAACAGATAAGAAAAATGCTGTAAACATTTCAAAATGGCCTGTAAAACCCTGTAAGGGACTTCTCGTTTATCTTGCCGTCAAAAACCACAACAGAAAGCAACAAGTGTTGTGTGGTGAGCGATGCGCTGCTCTCACTCATCTCTCACTTCACCACGACGACCAACGCACGTAGATGACCGATAGTAAAGTTGGAACAATGTTTGATGGAAAAATAATCTCATGCCCCGGTAAGGCTGGTGTCATTGCTCGGTTGCATGAGACTTTAGTCATGCAACCAAATCGAGAGGCTGTCATTGCTCGTCAGATTTGGTCGCACGACTTTTTTCGGTTTGACGGTTGGATATAAAAAAACATAGAAGGAAAATGAACGAAGAAGGTTATATTTATGCTTAAATTGCTGCTTTATGGTTGTTGCTGTCGTTTGAAACGATATGCTTCCTCACAACCTTGGAATAATGGGTTTGTTTGCATTGTAATCGACCAGTTCAAGAAATTTGAGTTTATACTAGCGAGTTCATTTGGTCGCATGAGACCGTGCAACCAAAATCAAAAATTTTTGATTTTAGTCATATGACCAAATCTGATCTGTCAAATCCCATACAAATCCCGTGCGACTAGTCGCATGCGACCGAGCAATGACACCAGCCTAAGGCGACAGGCAGGCCCAAGAGAAGCTTCCCTTGTTGGGTGACAATACAGTCAGGCTGTGCTGTGTGCGTGTACTTCTAGTACTATGATGCGCAAAATTGAATAAATGTGGTCGTTTGTCAACGGGGCCTGACGTAAGCCGGGGCACACAACCGTGTTGTACGGCACACACAGATGACTTGGGACAGAGCGCGCGCACACACCCCAACTGCCATACTAATCAGGTTAACCTTGAGCTCCATATTACGAATTACGGTATTTCCCCCAACATTCCCTCTTCCTCTTTTATCCCATCATCGTCTAGGGTTCACACACGCACACTGACGGCATAGAAAATGTTTAGAATGTCAAATATGTTTACAGCAGAGTTTGACAACTCCCTCACCAAAAAAAAAAGGTAACCCGCATCAATACTGTACAGCATGGTCGAATTTTTTTTGGATGGAAAACAAGTTTTGAACAGGTTTTCTGATGGCTTGCACACGTTTTGCTATCTGACGCAGATGGGTTGCTATGGACGACATCAAGGTACGACCCAATAACATGCGTACCGCACAGATTTAGATTTTAGATTTACCCAGCAAACCGGTTTTGGAAAAGATTCTTTGCTTCCATCCGGCCAAGAATCAACCCACGACTGATAGAGCAACACCATGGATTGGAATTTTTGCTTCATTGCATAAATTCTATACACTTGTTGGTGCGGGATCTATATCATCGACTGAAAAAAGCAGCAGGTGTTACTGACACACACAACCGTGTTGTACGGCACACACAGATGACTTGGGACAGAGCGCGCGCACACACCCCAACTGCCATACTAATCAGGTTAACCTTGAGCTCCATATTACGAATTACGGTATTTCCCCCAACATTCCCTCTTCCTCTTTTATCCCATCATCGTCTAGGGTTCACACACGCACACTGACGGCATAGAAAATGTTTAGAATGTCAAATATGTTTACAGCAGAGTTTGACAACTCCCTCACCAAAAAAAAAAGGTAACCCGCATCAATACTGTACAGCATGGTCGAATTTTTTTTGGATGGAAAACAAGTTTTGAACAGGTTTTCTGATGGCTTGCACACGTTTTGCTATCTGACGCAGATGGGTTGCTATGGACGACATCAAGGTACGACCCAATAACATGCGTACCGCACAGATTTAGATTTTAGATTTACCCAGCAAACCGGTTTTGGAAAAGATTCTTTGCTTCCATCCGGCCAAGAATCAACCCACGACTGATAGAGCAACACCATGGATTGGAATTTTTGCTTCATTGCATAAATTCTATACACTTGTTGGTGCGGGATCTATATCATCGACTGAAAAAAGCAGCAGGTGTTACTGACATGTGTTAGAAAAAAGAACTGTGGAGTACAAAAAGCACACGACATTAAGAATTAATTCCGACTCGTTGATGTAACACACCACCAGGCAAGTTACGCAATATAAGTCCGATCCTCACCCATACACAAACACACAACAGAGGGGCTCACACATGGTGCGGAAGTTTATGCAGTCGATGAAGTAATGTCTTTCAACTAATCGGTCTGTATACGGGGCGGGGAGGTCATGGGGCTCGCATAACCCCTCTACGATTCTAATCCCTCCCCGATCGAAACTCCCGACAAACAACCGGATGTTCAGACCGTTTCGGAAGGAAATTAAACCAAAAAAATATATATACACACAGACGCCGTATACATTTCTCTGCATCATTTACAGATAGAGTAAATCAGTTGTTGCAGTATTGTCAGAAAGATCAGCTTGGAGCACAACACAAACACATCAGCAAACGAACAGAGGCTATACCTAAACAAATCCGGAGTTAGTTTGACGTTTGGTTGAGCGAGGCACTGGCCCACTGGTGCACTCTAACGTGATGCATGGGGCACGTTGCTGTTGAAGGTCTGAGTTGAATCTGATGAAGGGTTTGTGGAGATGTGACTAAACACAGCCCTCGCACAGCCCACCGTACTAGTTCGTCTGTCTGTTGACGTTTAGTATACACACGATTCTTTTTTCCACTTCATGCATTATTACGGTAGGAATCTCCCAGGCACGGACCCCAGCTATACTTATCTATAATTTACGACCGCAATTACCAAACGCTCGTGGTGCTTGGAGATCTGGACGGGTTGAGGAGTTTGGAATTTAAATGCTTTAGCGATTGTCAGCCGTACCGGTGGAATTTTGAATGAAATTGATGTTCTTTTCTATTGATGCTTTTTATTGTATTCAAAAACTGGGCGACTGATCGCTATTGCTGGTCTACCGGTGAAGTAACAGGCATTACGAAGAGGCATCTGTTACTTACAACACAGTTGGACAAGTTTCAGTTTTGAAATCGGTTTGCAACTAACCGTCCATCTTGTCCTGTAACTAGCTGGAAGAAATGTTACATTGACCAGTTTATCAGCCGTACAATAACCTCACCACTAGAGCAAGGAGGATTAAACTGATAAGGCTCTGATGGGTTTGATACGTCATGAGAATAACACCAGATGACTCATCCTGTAAACCGCTTTCATACCAAGACTATAACGAGAGGTGTGAACAGCTACATCCGAATGAATGTTACGATTGAATGACAAATTTGAACTAATCGATAAACTACCGATAAACAACGGATTCGTTATGTTCAGTCCAAAATTTGTCACGAAACAACACAAATTGACCCACGAACAAAAAAAAACGGGAAGTCCAAAGATGATACTAATGGAACAGGAACGAATTTCTCATGGGCTGACTCATCAAACAGTCCACCACAACGCGTGACCCTCGTGTTTTGGGGCAGCACTCAAAAGATCCCTTTACATGTCCAAGTGTAGCCCCAACGAAGCATTTTGTTCCGAAACACGTCGTGACTCATCATGAACCATTCCCAACCGTGTTATATCCTTCTACCCGTAGGGACGCCCACAAACGGGACACCGAGCAACCACATCCAAGGCACACAGCAATAAAGTGTAAAAATGGGAAAAAGGTTCCGTGAGCAGTGATTCTGGTGACTCGGTACAACCGGTTGCCGTTATCAAAACAACAACGGTTCCACATCCTTCTGCCCGGAGAGACAGCAACCGGCAAAAAAAAGCTGAAGTGACAGCCGATCAGTCCTTGATATCTTTGCTCCAATCTTCACACAGCATGAGATTAAAAGCAACATTAAAGAAAGAAGAAAAACGTGCACACACACACACAGTGTTCAACAACCCAGAAAAATCGCCATTCTAATGGTGCTGGAAGGCCGATGAGATCCGTCTTTCAAACCAACCAACGATGGACATTACTGCCGACGTTGAGCACTGTCGCCCGGGCGTGGAAAAAAGATCCCTACCACCCGTCCATTTTCATTATCGTTTACCGGAACGCGGGAACGAGGAATCGCCATGGTCCCTAAATGGGTTTTCACTAAAAATCCTCAACGATTGAGAAACAAAGACGGAAACGCAAAAGAGAAATTCGGTCGGTAAACTGTGCCTGAGTTGTTTTGTTCTTTCACTGACGCTGATAGTCGGCCCTATACCGATATTGGAACAAGAGCTCGTCCTTGCACTTTCCTTTCCTTTCTTCACGTGCACTTAGCTTAGCCCTTCGGTTGTTCTGTTCCACAAGGATTTGTAACTTAACACGACCGGGAAGCGATTCTCGCGTACTAATCGGCATGAAAAATTCAGTAAAACAGTTTCAAGCGCCACGAACAGATTTATCACGCGTTTAGGAACGTTTTACGGAATCTAGAGAGCCTTGGGACCGAAGCTAGAGGGTGTGTTAGGCTGCACAACATCATCTGCCTGCCCTGAGTGACTTACTCCTTACCGATTCTCGTGTGCTGATTTACAGCAGGAGTGCTTCGGTAGAAAAACAATAAATGTTT
>KZ062234.1:160890-188607 GCA_002091835.1 Anopheles maculatus
GTTGGTTTGTTGTGTCGTGTGTTGTTGTGTTAATACCTCCGAGAACTCCGGGGTTTTGCGGGACAGTTTAATTAGTTCCATTAGCAATCGCTTTAGATCTATCAATTAACCACGCTAATTGATTGTTTATCGCTGATTGAGAACCTTCATCACAACACCCGCCGTGGATGTTTTGTTGGAGACAAATCGATAAGAAAGAGACCGACGATTCCGTAGGTCCTTGTCCTTCTCGCTATTGCCGACCGCTGGAATCGAATCGATCCCAATCCGATTGGAAAAGGTACATTTTCTTGAGAAAGCTTCCGTGCTACGTTTGAACACGAGGCAAGCCTAATGTAAAAAAAAATAGCGAACAAAGTTTGCACGTGCCAGCAAAACTCCATTTAAATTTAGATTAACATTGCTTCTACCGGCTTTCGTCATGTTGCATCTGAAGGACATTTTTTACCCATTTCGGATCTCACCTTGCTTACCCGAAAATGTTCGTCACCACTAACCCGTTGCTGTTGTGTCTTGAGACATTTTTCTTGCACCTACTCCCGGTACCGCACACCGGTGGGGTGCAATCAACACAATATCCACATTGACCTCCACCATCGAGGTCGAGAGGTGTGACGCGTTACACCCAACAATAGACGCTGCCAGCCAAGGTTTGTTTTATTTTTTGCACTGCACATACCAGGACATAAATGATATAATTACGGCATACACGGAACCGGAACAAGGCACTAGCTCGTGTGCGCTCGCTCTCGGGAAAGCTATTCCTGGCCAACTGTACCGTTTAAAAAGGACGGAGCAGAAGTAAAACGACCCGTCACTGCGGCATTTTCCGACCATGGAAATGCTATCTATTCCATCATTTGCATACACCACCTTCTTTCCAATCTAGCGTTCAACGCGCGGTACTGCAGCGCGCACGTGAAATAACCCATCAAAACCCGGGAAGAGAAAAAAACAAACGGGGGAAAATTCAGTTGACATTTAGAACCAAACCAGCTGCGTTCAACACCAACGATGGTTCAACGGTTCTACTATTCTTCCTAAACCGTTCTCTGTGTGTTGCTCCGTAAGCAACGACCAAAACAAACACTGTTTACGGCTGCAGATTTATTTTCATTTGGTGCTGCACTATCTTAAGACGGTGCTTAATGTGTGGCACGAACGCGACACCAGGGTGAGAGAAAAGTGGTTGGCACGCGTTCACTCACTGCTGCTAAATGTACCTTCAGGACTAATAAAGAGTCGCTGCCGGGTGACAAAAAAAGGTCAAAGTTGACCCCGGTACGGTAAGGAAACGCTGACCATGGCCCCTGTCGCACGTCCCCATAACGATATAATGGTTAGCTTTGATAAAGTCAATTTAGGGACCAAGACTTTCATATTGTAATTGTGAGACTTTCGGGTTCGTGAGTGTGGTTGTGTCTTGGCAAATTTAACCAAGGCACGCAAACCGAGCGCCGGTGGTACAGCTCATCAGCTTACTCGACGACGACTCTCTTCCCCGGTGAAGGATGTTCCTTGCCCGGTTTAAATGCATGACGGATAATTTTCAAATAAAAAGCACCAATTTATCCATTACTAAGATCAAGCCTTTTCTCATTCGCTTAATCTAGAAATTATTCATCAGCGGAACTGACAAGAAGCGTTACCATTTTAGGAGTGATTGCTTGCAGAAAAAATTACTCCTTCTTCTTCCTTTGCACTACAACATCGTGAGGTCTTGGCCTGCTAATGCTAACTCTCTGTGTCTTAGTTTTTACCCGTAGTTGGATAGTCAGTCCTGCGTACGGGGTGGCAGTCCGCCGGGATTCGAACCCCGGTCCTGCCGTGTGAAGACCGGCGCCGCTATCGTATACACTACCGGGCCGCACCCGAAAAAAATACTTAGAACTTCCTAATAATTGACAGCTTCCTGCAATAATTGCTAGCTTGTCTATCTATATATCTTACTGGTTTAGGGCTCAAAACGAAATTACTAATTATAAATACAATTCAATAGCCTTGTTGCTTTTAGGATCAGATATCAAGATATCTTGTTGCACCAGAGCCTTCGAAGCACCACGAGTCTAATTAGCTGCACGATGCTTTTTAGCGACTTTTCCATTGTACTTCCACACAGACGGGACCAAAAATTCTGCTGAACATCCTCCTCTGGAATACGACTGAGATGGCTCCGTCAGTTTTGGACAGAGTCCATGTCTCATAGGCGTCTGTGAGTGCTGCGACTATGAAGGTTCTAATATAGTCTTAGCTACGTCCTTTGCAAGAGGTATTTTGAGTGTAGAAGTTTAGCAATCAGATGAAATTTAAAAAAATTTAGATAAACCAAATTTTTTCAACAAATTTCCACCTTAAACCCGTTCAAATTTGAATGACATTCGGCAGAAATTTTAAAGCCGATTATAAAGTTCCTCAGCTGAGTTACAAATTTCCCCTGACTGAATCCAATATTCCACTGTATGATTGCAAAGTTCCACATGGCGCATGCAATATTCCACTATCCATTGGGAACATTCTACTGAGAGATGAAAAATTTATTTAAACATGCTCAGCAAAATAATCGAACAAGTCATAAATTGATGCGTATGTTAAAAACTAATGTTTGTATAATTATTCCACGGACTGTATAATCGGCAGCAATTACTCAATACGAAGCATCCATCTAACCAATTATAGACACAACTTTAACCAACAGTACTAACTACTAATTAATCTTCTTTCAAAATTTTGAGTTAAATTCCAACTGAACTTCCTTCATCGCTCGTGGCACAAAACTTGCCGCCAGCTTCCAAAACTGTTGTTCCCACACTATGTATAACTTTGAATGAGTTTTGCTATCAGCAATTAGCACGTCACAGCCCAAAGAGACGGCTAGACAACCGCAGTGGTATCTCACCACTTTCTCACCCTCCTCCAGCACCCAATACACACCACCGCCGCCCCTCCATTAAAGCCACTATTTTCCCATCAAAAGCATAATCAAGTTAACAAACACACATGCACAAATAGAACACACAACCAACAAAGAACAAGCTCTCTCGGCCCACTGGAAGATATATTTTTGCGGAATAAATAGCAGTAAAATGGCCTTCGCATGTTTGTTTCAGTCTTCGGCTTCTTTTTCTTTTTGGGGTTGGTTTCCATTTTGCACACTCCGATATGCGAACGATTTAGATAAGCGACACATCTTCCCGCAGCACGCAGAGACACACGCGCACATGGCACACACAAAAGTTGCCAGGTCTTCAGTGTGTGGCGAGTGATGTTGTACCAATAGGAGCTTACTTCTAGAGCAAACCTGGGTCTGGGCGGGAGTGGTTGACTGTTGGTAAAGCCTGGGCATACTGCAGCAAAACTGATAACGATACAAAATTTAATAACGACCGGAACGGGAAATGGGTGTTTTAAGCGTATGCGTTAGGGGTGGTGTCTGTGTTGTCCGGCAAGAACGACTACGAACCAGCTGGAGACTGGTGTGTTGACTTTCGGTGCACGGGATAAAACAACGGTCCGAACGATTCCCTTAAGGATTTGTTCGATAAACAAAGCTGCGATTGGATTTTTCCTTTGTGTACTGCACTTGAAAAAGTATCTTCCCACCTCACTATCAAGATAAAGGTGGGTATGTTTGTGTGTGCAGCAGACGGTTTGCAAGCCACACTAATGTTGACGCACTGGCAACGACTCTCCTTCCTTATCAGGCAGGGTAAAAAGTGAGTTCCAACATGCACCAACCATCGACCATGACACCATCGTCTAAATGTGGTCCCGGACAATATAACATTTTCAAAAGAAGCTCAATTTTTAATCAATTAGATACAGTGCCATTTTTGTTCCTCCTTTTTTTTTGGGGGGGTAGCATATCTTCTTGCACAAGGTAGCACACCTGACTGCAATTAGCAGTTAGGTAGGTGTCCCTTAATTTCTCACCGTGCATCGGTAACAGATGGTGGAAGAAGCAATATCTGCTGCACTAGTTTTATTTTAATATTCGCCCTGTTCGTAGTAGAGGCAGACGGGCGCAACATTCGTTATGAATGGGAGCTCTAGCTTCAATCAACGCCCACACCACACCCGTAACGGCCCTTTTCAGACCTCGTTGTTCCATGTCTGTGTGTGGGAAAGAGGGAGTACAGCTGCTGCTATTGCAAAAAAAAGCCATCTATTTCTGGAGATGTTTATTTTGAGATAAAAAGGGACCCTCCACGAACGCAGCCGAACGGTTCCGGGTGGGAAACTGCCATTGCGTACACCATACAACCACCCACCAAGATGTGGGCGAGTGTGATGTTCCCTTCCTACTGAGGCACAGAGCCGAAGAATCACACACAATTACGCACGACCTCTGGCGTATGGGTGTGTGTGTGCGTGAACATTCAATTATAATTGTGAAATTATAATTTTCTTTTTTTCTTTAACTCCGGCCTGGGCACTACTACCCCACTGCCGAGGATTGGGTGCGATGATGTCAGTCAGCCAGTTAGCCAGTCTTGGAGCGCGATTGCTGTGCGTTGATAATGTAAGCGGTAAAAAGACGACCTATTTGATAGGTCTTTACCCACGCACACAAACACGTCGGCTAACTTGGGTGGTGGCGCTTGAAGTGAGAGATTAACTGTCAGCTGATGGACATTACAAAGAATTGATAGGGGATCACACGGAACGCTGGAACACTGATGTTGATGTTGGACGAGAAGTCTCCCAAAGTAAACATCAACAAAAAACGGACATACAGACGCTCGCACACACACACGCCAACACAGTGCTCCAATAATCTCAACCCCATGCCAGTTAAGGGTCACTCACCGTCCAATCCGATGGTAGGATGTGTGATGTGCCTGTTACGATCGCCATCGGTTATGAAACGAGCGATTCACAAACTTGGCGTTGGGGTTTTTTTAGAGTTGATTAAGCCCGGAAAGCGAACACGGGCCCGATTTAATCGTCAAAAAACCAGCCCCACAAGCAGCAGACACAATTAATTAACTCGAATGGTGAAGTTCGATTAGCTAAGACAGCAGACTTTACAGCCACACACCACCGACCGGCGCTATGAGAAACACCTGCAGCCAGTTCGCTGAGAGTTTGCCAATTATTTTAATAACCGCTCCCAAACGGGCAGAAAAACGTTCCGCGAATGGAAAGTCTTAAGGAAACATCATTTATATTCGTTGCAATTTCACGCATTTACTCGACCCGACGGCAGGAGCTGGTGGACGACGTCTTCCCCGCATGTGATGTGATGAGGATTGAGAAAATCAATTGGAAATCAAGTGAAACTGAAAGTTACAATCTATGTCAGTGGTGTACGTTGGGGCCGAGAAGGCACCAACACCAACAGCACCAATTATAGCCATCATCATCATCATCATCGATCGGCAGGTATGAAGATCGAGCGTTAAAGTGTTTAATTGTGGAATGAATCGATCGATTCATCGGATACACACCGGGAGAAGGGGATGGCCCGAAGAGAAATCGACGCACCGAACTCCAAAAAGGTAATACTGCATCCAAGAGGCCAGAAGATTTGGTTTAGCCGTTTGCGAAAACTGTTCCCCAAGCTGTGTTGTGGTGCATTCAGTTTAGAGATTCATTCAGAGGTGTGGAATAAAAATAGAAAAGCATGTTGCGCGATCAAAGTTCCAAAGTCCGGCAAACCGTTTGTGGCGGTAGCATTCACACATCCATTTGCAAATCGATTTATTGGGTTAAATCTTTTTTAAATAAATCAACAACAACGATCGGCAATCTTTGTACACTGTATACCATTACATACCCGAGAGAGCAAGACTAATTCTGCGTGGACAACCCACAATGGTGGAACGCATTAAATTGAGACATCGTAAAACTGTTGGCACAATTGAGACACGGGTGGGACGCTATCATAAAAAGCACACACACACAGTAGGGCAGACGATTTAATTCCGAGATGGATCAATTTGCCAGAACTGCGGACCGGACCATCATCATCATCATCATCGCAATCTGACAATATGGCGACGACCAACTAAAAGTGGAGACATGCTGTTGGCTAATCGGCGATTATGGAGTAGTGCTGTGGACGAAAGTGCCACGACACTAAAAAAATAGACTCGAGGAAACACTTTATTGCATCCAGTACTTCAACTCGGACCGTATGGATGTCACCCACGTGCTAGGTTATTGTTGGTCTATATCCTGCAGTACGCCATGATGTCTATTCTCACATCTTATCACGCATTGTCGATGGAATTGCTTCCGATCAATCGTAGAACTATTATATCAAGCTACACACCATCAGCACGAAGTCTGAAGACACGCATTCTTCTTCCAAGATGAACAACTTATTTCAGAATACGCTCGACAATGTCGTTTTATGACCAAGGGATGCTATCAATAAGTACGAATTATTTCAAGAAATTAGCTACTTTGTAGTTCTAACGTTTATACATTCAGATGGCGTTGTTAAACTAATTTCAATTAACTTGAAATTCGAGCAAATAGCCTCCAAACAACAGCTGTATGTTTACAAATAATAATTGTTTTCTTCCAATCCTATCCCTTACAATCTTTCTCATCTGTCACAAGCATTGAATGTTGCTCCAATACAAAACACAGTGTGTGGTGGTCTGGCCGCTACCAAGGAAACGTCTTGTCAATCGAAATTATTGATAGTTTATTGATTTCTTTCCGAAGGCGTTCAAATAACAAAGCGCCTGATGGAATGCCCACCCGAGCAATGAACACCAAGACATGACAAGGGACACGTCCGTGGGAATGACTCCGTGGGTTAATCCCGCAGGAAGTCTGCTTACTGCACACGAAGATGCGAAGCGCTGTTCTTAACCATGGACCCGTGCCAGAATACAACAAACACGACGACTAGACGGCTAACTCCGAAATCAGCCCAGACTCGAAAGGCCACTGCTGGGTAGCGGATGGCGGATGTAGAGGAATTTGTCGTCGTCGTTGTTGACGTCGTCAGCTGCACATTTTCTATTGACACACTTTCCACACCCCGAACGACGACTGGTCGGCGACGTGTGAACGAGACCCACACCAGGCACAACGGAAGCAAGCACGAACCTATTGACCAACAAACGGTTGGGGAAAAGCGAGAAACGGCGGTGGTGGTGTAGTATTATCGAGCCTTTCCAAGGCAATGGTGCCGCGGCAAAGCTGTCGTCCGTGACTTTCGCTAGTCGTGCCAGTCTCGTGTGGTCCGAGGAGAGTAGGACTACCTTTGCAGCACGTCGTTCGTTACCACCTTTGACACCTTGGCCTAGACCAGCGGTTCCACAACTCTGCGCGCCCAAGACGCCGTTCGATATTAAATTTGAATGGAAATGCAACAGTTAGGAGCGAGATTTGTACGTTCGGAGGCCAACAATTTCAGCTCTGCGAGGTCTGCTTGTTGTGTTGGTGAAGGTGAAATTCTCAAGGATAACAGACGCACACACAAACGCAGCAATCTCCTTCCGGGGAGGTCATCGATTACTAGACTACAAACATCCCACAGAGCCATATAGTAATTCGTGGAAGATAGTAGGAACTCTAGCACTGAATGTCTTACACCTTCACCAGGGCCATGAATCACCCTCCAACACCTGTCCGCGTTAGCGTGTTGGTGAGCGATACAGCACTCCGAAAAAAAAACCTGTTTGCTAATAAACTCTATCGCTTTGGCTAATGTCGGCTTCAAAGTGTCTGTCCCTCTATTTGATTAGACGCACACAGTGCCGTTGTTTGGCTTGGCCACTTCGTCGTTATGCACTGTTGAAGCGTTAAAAGGTAGAAAGACAGGGAACAAGTTTTTCCATTCCACACCGATGTAATACGGCGGCTATGGCGGGATAAAGTGGGCACACTTCAAAACCGTATGGTGTCAAGTGCAAAAAACGATTCAACAGCACAAGCGTCAACATAAAGTCTCACACAGCCAGACATATTAGAAGGGTTGGTGCCATAGGGGTTTTTTTGAGCAATTACAGACGAAAGTATCCCTTTACAGCGATTCAATTTCTCCAACACTTTATCTTAGATCTTGTCTGTGTTAATTTCTTGTTAATGCATCAGCGTTCATTACCAGATCAATAGATAAAAAGGATTCTTCTCGAGAAGATGAAATGAGACAAAATAACTGCCAGTGCTGTGTACTACTACTGAAAGGACTTTTCTCTCCAAGAATTTGAAGACATCTGCCGGTAATCTGATTGGATAAGTTCAAGACATCAAAAGTATTTGACTTTTGCAGCAGTAACATTAAACCACCAAAGTTCACATCACCAGAAGCTACAGCAAAATCAGAATACAGAAGTTCAACGGCTTCGCTCTAGGCAACTTCTCGACCTTCACTCACAGGTAAGTACTCCCGTTTGGGTTGTTTCCTAAAAACAAAACAAAAAACACGCGCTACCATCGTACCCCCAACAGAGTACGGCAACAGCAGTCATTCGTGGTTGACTGCTAAAACCACAAAATCCTAACAACAACACGCCTCTAGCACAAAAAATCCCTCGCCAGCGGATAAATAAATCAATCTCGCGGGATCTAAACATGCGCAACTCTAGGAGAGCTTACCTTCGTGGGAAATTCTTCTACCAAAGAAAAAGCGCGTTGAAAGCACCAATCTTTAACTTAGTTCCAACTCACTGAAAAGCAATAAACAAACACAAGCAATTGCAAATAGAGAAACGAGAATGTAACGAACGAAGAAGAGAAGCAAGAACAACAACACCAAAACGCTATCAATAAAACGAAATCAAGCAGAGATGCGTTGATTTTATCGCAGTTTGCCGTGTAAATCCATTTGTCCTCCACCTTCACTAATCTCTAGACACAAGAGACATGGTGGAAAGGTAAAAACTGTTTAGCTACATTTTGCCGTCTGCTGTTGTTGGTTGAGCAGCTGCTACTACTGCTAGGATTTTCCCTCGCTTCAGCATAACTGCGCACAGACATTAGAATGCGAAAAAGTGGCAAAAGTGTTGCACCTGTTACGCATACTTTGGGTACCTCCAGGGAGAAAAAGGAGAATCTCTCTGTTCCGCTTCAAACATGTTCGTAGGAGATTTTGAAATGTTTTGGCGGGACTGGAAGGCAGGAGAGTACTTGAGCCACTCTAGAACGGTCGTGCATGAATTATGGCTCGAGTTTTGGGACTGATTTTTGTGGCCAGCAGGGGTTCCGGTACGAGGGAGGAAATTGCTTTCTTTTAAGTGTTTTTAAGATAACGAAAAAAGGTTGTGGAGTGTCTCGCTGGGGTTTTTTAGAAAATGGAGTAATCGAGTAGTAACGCAGCACTCACTCAGTTTAATCTATTTAGGTAAGGTCGAGCAAAAAAACAAATGATTTCAGAGTTAAATTATTAGAAAATAAAACCGCTATTGAGAGAAGTTGTGCATCTGATTTTTTTAATTCTAATAAAATTAGGATTAGGATAATTAGAAAATTAGGACAACTAGCAATACGGCCAGGCCGTTCTATATGAATAAAAAAAAAAATTAGGACAACTAATGTTTGCTAGAAGACATACATACAGTGATTACTAACAGATACTACATTCCATACATTCTAAAAAGGATAATAAATACAGACATACAAAGCTCCTACTTTTAAATTCGTATGGATATTTGTACTGAAAACAAATAATCTTAAAGGTAGCTTCAAACTTTAGGGCTTAAAATGTTCAAATTAATCTTCTTCTTCTTCTTTCTTGGCACTACAACCTCGTGAGGTCTAGGCCTGCCAGCTATTGCTAGTTTTCTGTGACTAAGAGTTTACCCGTAGCTGGATAGTCAGTCCTGCGTACGGGGAGGAGGTCTGCCGGGATTCGAACCCCGGTCCTGCTGTGTGAAGACCGGCGCCGCTATCGTATATACCACCGGGCCGCCCCGGTCTCCAATTAATATTGGAAATGATATATCAAACCATAGACGACATAAAAGTAATATAGTTTTCTATATTTCTAATAGTTAAAAAGAGGCGTGTATTATGAATTCTTATAGCATTCGAATAGATTTTTACATTATTTAAAGTATTATGTTCCATTAGTTTTCCTTGACCTGCTCCCAAATATGAGACAACAAAAATGACAACAAGTACAAACTGCAAATGCAAATGTGCGCTTTTGAAGTGTATTTACATCTAATCTTTTATCATTTAACATGCCAATCAACCGTCTAGCCATATATTTCTTGATTCAAATTAATTTTATTGGCCTTCCAGTCACGACATGTGTACGATTTCGACAGAAGTATAATAAATTGCTCAGGATACTCAACATGTCCGGGACAGATAGATGATCGCACCTTCGAAGTCGTCCAAAACATCACCTATCTGAGGGTATTCACATACGCCTCTGAGACATGGACTCTGTCCAAAACTGACGAAACCCTCCTAGCCGCGTTCGAGAGGAAGATGCTTAGTAGGATTGTTGGGCCAGTCGGTGTGGAAAGGGCAATGGAGGAGCCGATACAATGACAAGCTCTACGAGCTGTAAGGAGAACTCACCATCGAGCTACGAATTAGGAACGCCAGGATCCGGTGAACTGGTCATGTCATGAGAATGGCACCAAACGACCCAGAGAACGACCCCCATAAAGTCTGTTAGGCCTTCCACGTTAACAGAGAAGCCGCGGTAGGCCGAAACTGAGATGGAGTGATGGCGTTATTGTGTCCGCTGGGAAGAGATATTGGATTGGCAGACGACGGTGCTAGACCGTGAGACAATCTACATTACATCAAAAACTTTCTCGACAATCAAGCTCGTGAAATAGTGAGTGTTGAGAATAATTTTCAGTTGCCAATTTATACATTTTTTAAGATTTCCATTCACTTACACAGAAAGCGAAATATTTAAAAATATAAAGTTTGATAAATTTGTTTAATGAATTCAGTACGAATTTTATTTCACACAATATTTAATCCATCATACCAAAATAAAGACCAAATCATCTGAAGATATACTATATTTGTAACGAGTTTAATTGTGCATGAGGGTGAAACATTCCTTCATGATAAGCGGATTTTTCCTAAACAAAATCGTTAACTGTGGATTATGAAATTCATAAGAACACACACAAAAAAGAGTTACAAAAAAACGATAAAAGTTTTTTTTTTCTTCTTTAACATCAAAACACAATTTGAAAAGTAACATTCCGGAAGGTCAAAAGTCATACATCCCTTGTTCCATCAATGTCTTGCAGCGAGAAACCATTCCATTATCCCACTAACCCTTCTATACTGCGGCGTAAGTTGTATCAAGTTAAAAGAAAAACGACGATACAAACAACATGTCCCTTTTTACCACTAGAATCGAATCTTGGCAAGGGAGACGAATTCGCGGCAAAACCCGTATATATGACGCCCCCACGGGTATCGCACGCTGTCTGCAGTTGTGGTTTATCCCCGAAAAAGGAAAATAGACGGCGTGTCTGTGGGCTGTAGGTACGTAAGAACGTGTTCTAAATCAACAAAACACACGAAGGGAAGTTTGCGGGGGGTGGGTTTGCGCTGCTGTTGTAACATTTTGCGCATCGTACTACACAAGGAGATGTTTTGCGTTTTATGCGTACGCCTAAAGTACCACGTTGTATAGGGGAGGCTCTGCCCTATGTTTTGCCACAAATCGACATTTGTCTTGCTTCTCGTCTCGATCGATTTCAATTTAGGTTGGCCACGGCACGGTAGTGTTTGTGGCGCACTAGCAAAACCATTCATTGAGAGACGGGAAGATATAAAAACAAATCGAACGAAAACACGCAAATACTACGCGGATCCGGCGGAATATCCCACGCGATCACATTTGATGCCGACTACGTCCTTCGCTTCGTGTCGTAAAATCACACGGAACAGTATACAATCGTGTGCACACGACCTCCTCCACACGCTGGAAGTACTACGAGTGTATGTCATGGAGCAAACAAATGGGAAATTTAGAACAACCACACCGGCACACCACAACTCGTTCTCGACCAAACAACGAGCGGTAAACAAACAGCAATAGGACACACACACATTCACAGCAGCTGAAGAAAAGGCATCCACGCCAGCGGCAGTAAATACGATGGGGCAACAACGATTAATTCCTCTTTCTTTTCCATCTCCGGGCATGGGAACTCGGTCGATGAAAGCACCAACATAATGAACAAACTTTACAAACGTGTATTGTCATAACAACTAATTAGGCAGCGATGGTTGCTTGGCTTTTATTTTCGCAAACCCGAACGAACACAACCAGCAGTGTTACGACTCGCGGTCGGTTGTTGTTGGGTTTGCTGCTTTGATCGTGCGCGATTTTGCGATTTTTGGGCGAAAAAAGAGATCGAGCAATCTAACTATGGAGAAGGTACATTAAAAGTACTTGTCGTAAAATCTGCCTTTTTTGCCAAAAAGTTTATAATTACTCATAACGCAATTTTCCCCAGTGCGAGGGAGGGAAGTACCGTGTGTGTCGCACGGCGGGTTTCTTTGTGCCGGATTCCACAACAATCCATAAGAAGGGTTTTCTGGTAAGCATTATTCCATTAAGATTTATGTGAGGTCGTAATTTACGTTTTGCTCTTAAGGAAAAAAAAGGTTGAGACAATTTTAATAGACACAACAAACAAGAAGGCCCAACACCGATGTCCGATGGCTTTGGAATGGGAATTCTGCAACTATACACTTTCGCCGAACAATATTGCACAAATGTGTGTAGCACAAGTGTAGCAATACAGTATGTCTCGCAAATTAGTATACACAATCTAAACCTTTTGAACAAAAATGTAACACCAAAATATATATTTAAAAAATAACAATATAAAAATGGCGATATTTAAATCAAATTATCGTATTTTTTAAGTTCTTAAAGGGCCTTGATAAGCTGCTATATCACACCATATGCAACAGATTGTTTGGATAAGGTCTTCCTGTATATGATTGTCCGAAAACATCTATTGGCCGCTGGTGAGATCAGTCGAGAGTCTCCTCTTTGATCGTTGACGTGCCTTTACCGGCAAAAAGAGATTTTCTGAAGCCTTATTTTGAGTGATGGCCATCTAGATAGTTTCATCTAAGACATAGACGAGGAGTTTTGTAAAGCAATTATCATATTGTACAGGGAAGTCCTAACCATTGAGAAGACTATTCTGATCACTACGATCTTGTGACCACTAGGTTTTTTATAGAAGTGAGAAGGTGTTATAAATCTCAAATTAGCTGTAATCGGTTATCCGCAAGTACCTCACCTCATCTTCAGTTTTTTGATCAGACATATAACTCATAATACGAATAAATATTCGTAGCATCGCAGTCCCTCAACACTTTGGGCCACAGCTGCTCCTAATGAACTGCAATGGATGACTGGGAGGATCACTTTGACACATGGGCCTTACATTAAACACATTCGAAATCAGTCTAGTTTTAATGCATACATTAACCGTGTTGACTTTTGTCTACAGTCGGAAACATCCGAAAGTACCCGAACAATATTTCAAGTTCTATTGTAGTTGTCAAACAACACAACGTAAAGAGGGTAGAGTTTTGGAATAATCTCCCAAAAGTCTCATGTCCTTTGACGGAAATTTCCAAACAAATAAATTGTATTCCTCCAGGCATGTTCACCAAGACCAAAGCTAAATATTGAGGAGGTCTTGTCAAGTGGTATTAGGATGCAATAATACCACATCAAATCAACATTATCGATTTAACAAACAGTTAACAATTTATTACTGAATTCAATTTCGAAAATTCAAACTATAATCTAAAGGGGACTTTTCTTTATGAAGTAACAAACGTTGCGTGTGCATAAAATTTGTATCACACTGTACGAACCAAGCCTGAAACTGTGCTTGGCAACGCACAGACAGACACTGGGCGCTTGTTTTCGCCTTACCTTTTTCGTTCGGATAGCTGCTGTTCAGTTGCTGTTCGTCATCCCGCGACACCTGCGTAATGATGGATGTAGCGTCCATTTAAACCATTGGCTGTTGGACGCACTCCCTCCGGAAATTGTGTGCTGGCGGTGCCTGGTTGACTCGTTTACCGTAAGCCGGTTTCCAGGCGTGTTCCTTTTGCTTTTCGTGTCTCGTGCACAGGCCGACGACGACGACGACGACTTCCCCACCTTGCTTAGGCGGATCGGAAGGACCGGAGGGCGGAAAATCGCCAAAGGGTGGGCCAATATTCCGCTTCCGATTCCGACCGCGAATGAATGTGTGAAGGTGTGTGTTGTGTGTGAGTGTGAGTGTAAACACTTGTGTATAATGTGTCTCTGCTGCTGCTGGATCGTCGTGTTGTTCGCTGTGTGCTAATCTATCTCACCAGAAAGAACCTCCTCTCAAATCCGGGACAGATTTCCGGCAATCCGGTAAAACGAAAAACGCACGAACGGAAAAACTAAAACACCGCACACATGACTCTGGCTCAGTATGGGAAACATATACACTTGCAGACTCGCAGCACACACGGAGCAAAATCGTAGGCACGGATGAGATATACAGACACACACACACACACGCAATCGGCGCCACCACACACTACTACTTCACTGTTGAAATGCTATAGGAAAGAAAGAAAACAAATGCACACTCGAATATAAAATACACCAATTGACGACGACGACGGCTGGTACAAGATATACGGTAAATATTCCGAATGCAATCAAGCCGAAAGGAACCGTGGAAGAAAACCCCATCGGAAAACGGTGAAAACTTGCGACCCTTTTTGCTTTCCCTTGGGATATCGGGCGAATGGGTAGAAACAATTTTTATCACTGGTTTAATGCCCCGGCAAACGCCACGAGTTCTGGGGCACGAGTGTACTCGGGGAAAAACACCTTCTCCTTCTTCCTGCTTTGATCCGGTTTTGCTTCCAACACATACATACGCACACACAAAACCCGGTTGCTATGATCAACACAGAAGAGCGCTTTTGTTGTACACGTTGACATGCGGCCTGCCCCATCTTTACCCCTCCTCTTCCCTGTCGAACACCCGCGACACAGCGCTTTTTTTGGGGTCGTCGCTGTGTATACTTTCTTCTTTCCCTTTCTATCCCACATGCAGCCAACTTTCACCAGAACGCGCGCTACCGACTCGCTCGTGTGCAGCAGCAGCACCAGCGCCACACGAAAACACCGGGAGCCAAATTAGCTTCCCCGTGGGCCAGGACGGGAAAGATGATTAGACAATTGAAGCAACAATTCACCGCGACATGGTAATGGTGGTTTGATTTTTTTTCTTCTGTCGTTTCATTTAATCTCTCTCACACTTGATGACACGCACCACCGCAATAAACGTTCGCTTCTGTTTTGCTACTTCACACCACACACAAACAAGATGGCCGCCGCAGAGGGAGAGGAACGGAAGGACTGGTTTTAATGCTCATTCGTTTCCAATATTAGCACCAGACCACACTGTTGAGTGACTATTTGTTAAAGTGCCAAAGTGTATTTAATCGCGGAAACGGCGCCCTTGGGTGAGAGAAAGCGATAGAAACTAGATAGAAATGCACAACACGCACCAACCACAACAAAACACACGTCCGCACGGTTTCACTGCTCGAATTAAACTGCTCGATCGGGTGCCGATGTTTATGAGCGTTTGACGGAATTTGGCCGAATTTTGTCCAGCGAATTTCATTGTGCAAATCTGCTCGGACAAAAAATTGGAATGTGTCAAAGCAGCTCGAATCCAAACGACACATTTTCGGGCAGTCAAAATGATAAAACTGCTGTGCAGATTTGATCATTTTGATAAATTGTGCAATTTTTGTTTATTTTGGGTACGTAATAATCTATTCATAAGCTTCTCTTTCAAAAAGAAACAAATTCTTGCAAATTGTATTTTCTGTGTGATCTGTTTTTCTGTGATTCAAGTTTTCTGTTGTTTCTATACAATATTTTCGCATTTGTGGAAGGACAATGGAGAAGCCGATGCAACTACGCGCTCTACGTGCTGTACGGTGACTTTATCATCATTCAGCGAATTAAACTCGCCAAGCTTTAGAGCAGAACATGTCATAATAATGGCTCCGGTTGACTCAGCCCGTGATAGATCATTACTTAAAGAATCTTATTGTCTCTTTGATTAGCGAAATACATTTACCATGCATAATATAAGAATTTTGTAATTTGAACTGCATATTCTACGCTGTTTGTTATTTGGGGATTGGTTAATTTTCGAGCATTCAAGGTATATAGAACAATTTTTGACATTTCGCATCCGTCGCTGTGCGTTCTATGTATCTTGACACTTTGACAAAAGGGTGAAACAGCAAAATTGCCGAAGAGGAGAGCCATCAAGCAAAATACACAAAACGGCAGACTCACCTAACAGCAAAGCGATTTCTTAATTTTTACATCTCCGTTAAAATGACTACCGATATCGCTCGTGAATTTGAGGCACCAGGATTCAGCTTTGAAAACTGTCGCCGGTAAGTATACGCTATGAGCGAGTGGATGAGTTAAACCGAAACTCTATTGGCATCATGTATCATCTTGTTGTAGCAATGCTCAGCTGGTTAAGACTGGCTTCGTGCCACCGAAAATGATAAAAACAGGCACCACCATCTGCGGGATCATCTACAAGGATGGTGTCATTCTCGGTGCCGATACGCGCGCCACCGAAGGACCAATTGTGGCCGACAAGAACTGCGAAAAGATTCACTATCTGGCGAAGAACATGTACTGCTGTGGGGCCGGTACTGCGGCGGACACGGAGATGACCACACAGATGATTGCCTCGAATTTGGAGCTACATCGACTGAACACCGGCCGTACCGTGCCGGTCGTCGTAGCGAATACGATGCTGAAGCAATTTTTGTTCCGCTATCAGGGTTATATCAGTGCGGCGCTAGTGTTGGGCGGTGTGGACACTACGGGTCCGTACATTTACTGCATTTACCCGCACGGTTCGACCGACAAGCTGCCGTACGCAACGATGGGTTCCGGTAGTTTAGCCGCTATGTCCGTGTTTGAGTCGCGCTGGAAGCCGGACATGTCCGAGGAGGAGGGCAAGAAGCTGGTGCGGGATGCGATTGCGGCCGGTGTGTTCAACGATCTGGGTTCCGGCTCGAACATTGATCTGTGCGTCATCCGCAAGGACACGACCGAGTATTTGCGTACGTACGAGGAAGCGAACAAAAAGGGCACCCGTAGCTTGGCGTATGATTTCAAGCCGGGCACTACGGCGATTTTGCAGAGCAAGAGCTTCAAGGTGGACATCACGGATACGGTCGTACGTCATCTGGTGCCGGAAGGTGTGGAAAGTATGGATACGGCTTAAGAATGATGGCACCCTGCTTTCAGGTCTATAATTTACTTGTATCGGTATCAGTTTCGGGAATAAAATTGATTGCCCCGGTATGGAGCGAAGAATTGTATACTTATTGGGTAGATTATCATCGTATGAAAGAACCAAGTCTTTCTAAATTTCAGGCAGGAAAATTAAGCCCTCCGCCGACTTCGAGCTTTCTCGCTTTGCGCAATTGTCTGTTGCAGTAGAGATGAGTAATACCGTACGAGAGTCACTAGATCGATTTACGATGCTCCCAAAATGGTCTCCTAACGGTCTCCATGGATATGGGGGGTTCACGAAGAAGAACAGTACATTCTCAATTTTATATCATTTATCGTTGCAGAAACATTCATGTAAAATCAAAGCCTTTCGATTCGGACGCTTCCGTGTACATGCAACTCTTCCAAAACCAATTAACCACTACAATTTCCATAAGATTTTACAGATGTTTACCGTTTATTCCTTCCTCACAAGGTTTTGTTGTCTCCTTCTCTTTGCTCGAAGCAATATACGCGTAATCTTATGGAGAGAATAACTCGCCACGCACCGTATTTAGCCCATCAAACTAACCACCACCACCATTCGAACAGGAGGGCTATCGGCACAAATGCTGCCCTTCCCGGTTGATCCCGGTGCACAGGGTATTTCGACCGGCCAAAAACAGGCACAGCGCGCGCGAATGTGTATGTGTGTAAATCCTTAACGGTACGACTTCTGGTAGCGGGCACGGGCACCTGGACCACCGAACTTCTTCGGTTCGCAGCGACGCGGATCCGCAACGAGCAGCGTTCGGTCGTACTGCGTCAGGATGTCCTTCAGTTCCTTGCGCGACGCCTCATCGACGTACTTCTGGTAGAACGAAACCAGTGCCTTCGAGATGGCCTGACGGATCGCGTAGATCTGGGCGACATGACCACCACCGTTCACGCGAATGCGGATGTCAACACCGGCGAACTTTTCCTTGCCCAGCAGCAGCAGCGGTTCCTGCAGCTTGTAGCGAAGGATTTTCGGTTCAATCTGGTCTAGCGGACGGCCATTCACACGCAGCAATCCCTTTCCGCGCTTGCAGTACGCAACGGCGGTGGCAGTTTTCTGCAATACAAAAACACGAGAATAAGACACAGTTCACACAGCACACACGGCTTCTATCTGTCGCCTGCCTCGCTCATCGAAAGCCGCCGACAGCCCGCTACAAGTTGCTTACCTTGCGTCCGAAAACCTGGACTGCGCTAACTTTCTCCTTGCGTGCCTGCAACAAAACATAGTGAACAGTGAATTAAAACACTTTTCATCGACACTGGGAACGTATTTCACACGATTTAATGCATAAATCGGCTCGCACTTACTTTAGGCATGTTTGATTCGTAGCACAACAAAACTAGAAAAGGAAAGGAAGTGGTTCCGCAAGCATTGAACTATACCTGACAGCCGCTGACAATACCAGCTGTCAAGCCGGGTGTGGTGAATTGCTCATTTCCGTTTCACTAACGCCGCGTGGTGGTAAAATCGTGGGGTGGAAATTACCAAATTATTTTCAATTTTCCGTACATTAAGTTCTCAAAAATAACTTGAGAAAATTATTCCTGTTTTTAGCAATATCAATGTAACAGAAATAAAGCAGTTGAACAAAACTTTGATCAAGGA
Source organism: Anopheles maculatus (assembly GCA_002091835.1). Classification (NCBI taxonomy): domain Eukaryota; kingdom Metazoa; phylum Arthropoda; class Insecta; order Diptera; family Culicidae; genus Anopheles; species Anopheles maculatus. Next base: position 179,793 of record KZ062234.1, read on the forward strand.
AACCAAATCCGTTTCTACAAGAATGTCTTTCTCCATGACCGTACAACCGTTTCAGTGCACACTGTCAAATTCAAATCCAACCGCCATTGTTTTGACAGCTTCCAACAAGATTAAAGGAAACAAATCACGCATATACATACACACAGAGCGTCTAACAACACCGAAGCGGTAAACAATTATTTGGCCATTTGGCCATCATAAAAATAGCACAGAAATATAGCATAACCAGCGTGAATCGAAGCGTAACGGTGTCTGTGCGTGTGATTTCTGCTCACAGCTGAATGCCGCGCCGCACGCAAATGCCCGAAAATGTACATCAAATCGATCATCATTGACGGGTTCAAATCGTACGGCAGGCGTACGGAAGTGCAAGGATTTGATCCCGAGTTTAATGCCATCACCGGGCTCAATGGAACGGGCAAATCGAACATCCTCGACTCAATCTGCTTCGTGCTGGGTATCACCAACTTGGTCCATGTAAGTACGGTAACCGGGTGCCATCAGCGTGCCCTCAAGCAACCGGTAAACGGTTTGCCGCCTTTTTTCTGCACGCGTGACATAAGGCTCGAAGGGAAGAATTTGAATGGGATTTTCTGTTGTAGGTCCGCGCAACGTCGCTGCAAGACTTGGTTTACAAAAGTGGACAGGCGGGAGTGACGAAAGCTACCGTGACGCTCATTTTCGACAATAGCAACCCAACCCAGACACCGATTGGGTTCGAAAACTGTCGCGAAATTTCGATCACGCGCCAAATCGTGGTCGGCGGCAAGAACAAGTATCTGATCAATGGAAAATCCGTACAGAACAAGCGCGTGCAGGATTTGTTCTGTTCAGTGCAGCTGAACGTGAACAATCCAAATTTTCTCATCATGCAAGGCCGCATCACAAAGGTGCTGAACATGAAACCGCACGAGATTCTGTCGATGATTGAGGAAGCGGCCGGTACGAGCATGTACGAAGCGAAGCGCGATTCCGCCCTGAAGCTGATCGAAAAGAAGGATGCCAAGCTGAACGAGCTGTACGCGGTCATAAGGGAAGAAATCGAACCGAAGCTCGAGAAGCTGCGCAAGGAGCGCGAGCATTACATCGAGTTCCAGAAGGTGTGTCGCGATATCGAATACCTGACGCGGTTGTACGTGTCCTACCGCTATCTGCAGCTTTGCAAAGGTGTCGAAGAGTCGGAGAAAACGATCGCCAACCTGCAGTCGATCATTGGGGAGAGTGAGAAGCGAATCGAAACGAACTGCTCTACGGCGGAAACGCTCGAACAGGAAGCGAAGGAACTGCAGGAACGTATCGACACCCAGGGTGGTGGAACGCTGGGAGAACTCGAGCAGCAGCTAGCTGCGGAAAGCAAAAAGGAAGCTACCGTATCGGCCGAACGGAACACGACAAAGGACAGCATCGGTGTGGAGCAGCGGAAGCTAAAGAATCTCCAGAAAAGCATCCGGGACGATGAGCAAGCGCTGGCCAGCAAGGAGGCAGAGATGCAACGCCGCGGTGAAACGTTCCAAACGCTGAAGGATGCCTGCGAAGAGGATGAAACCGCTTTCGCGAAGGCACAGAAACGCTTCGAAGCTGTAACGGCGGGGCTATCGACGAACGAGGATGGTGAAGCGGCAACCCTGCAGGATCAGTTGATCGCTGCCAAGCAAAAGTCGGCCGAAGCGACAACGGCCATTAAGCAATCGGAGATGGAGCTAAAACACTCCCAGAAGCTGCTGAACGATAAGCAGACCAACATGAACAGCAGCGATGCGGCGTATCTCGAAGACAAGCGCAAGCTCACGAAGGTCGAGGGACAAATAGGGCAGATTGAGCACGAACTACAATCGACCGGGTACGAGGAAGGTTCGATGGAAACGCTTTCCGCCCGCAGGCAAGCACTGCAGTCCGAAATTCGTGGTTTGCGTTCGGAGCTCGATCGACGCAATGCTCACCGTTGGGAGCTGCAGTACCGCGATCCGGAACCGGGCTTCGATCGTCGCTCGGTGAAGGGCATGGTGGCGAAGCTCGTTACCGTCAAGGATCCCAAGTACGCACAGGCCCTCGGAACGGTGGCCGGCGGTAATCTTTACTCCGTCATCACCGATACGGACACGACGAGCAAAAAGTTGCTCCAGAAGGGACAGCTGCAGACGCGCACCACCATGATTCCGCTGAACAAAATCTCGGGCCGTCAGATCGATCCATCGGTGGCACGGTTTGCGGAAGAGCTGGTAGGGAAGGAAAATGTAACGACGGCCCTGTCCTGCATCGGGTACGATCCGCAGGTGGAGCATGCGATGCAGTTCGCATTCGGGCATTCGTTTATCGTGAAGAATCTGGAGGTGGCAAACAAGATCACGTTTCATCCGCGCATCAAAACACGCTCGGTGACGCTCGACGGAGATGTGGTCGATCCGGGCGGTACGTTGTCCGGTGGTGCTAGGGCGAAGGGAAACGCTGTACTGCTGGAGGTGGCCGAGATTAATCGGATACAGGCGACGCTGCAGGAGAAGGAGGCAGAGCTGCGGGAAATCAGTGCGGAAATAAGGTGCGTATTGATGCTTTTGGGGGAAAGTTTAATAAAAAATCAATTTATTTGTTTGATTAAATTTTTTTTATAGCAAAATCGAGAAAACTGCCCACCGGTACGGACAGCTGAAGGAGCAGCACGATATGCTGAACTACGAGCTGAACAATCTGAAGCAGCGTTTGGCGCAGACGTCCTTCCAGCAGACACAGGAAGAAATTGAAGAGCTGAAGAAGAAAATTGGTAAGTAAATGTTGGTCTTTTTGAAAGTGTGTAAGGTAATGTGGGGAAAATCGTAAGCTACGAGTAAAACTAAGTCAAAGAATGCCAGTAATGGCAGTCCGTGCGCTTGATGCTGCACAGGGTGTTCAATAAGTTCGAATACAAATTTTCAATATTGTATAGGGGCGCACAATATGCATTCTGTGAATTGGCATTGGTGTCATCTTTTGCCCCATATATATGCTTGATAACCCAAGAAAATTTCAAGCAACTGTCATTTGTTATTGGTTTACTGCACGCCATGAAGCAGGTCCGTGTTATCGTTATAAAGTTATTCTCGAGAAGTGAGCCACCTGGTGACACATTCAGGTGGTATCTTGATTCTTGGACAAACCGAATTGCAATAGTACCGGGAGAAGGATTCGACCACTGACCGTACAACCGCGTTCGGCGAGGACGCTAGCAACCATAAAAGGGAGGGGATGGTAAGGAAGCTGGTTCGTCGAAAAAAGAATCGCTCGATCCAGAAGACCGCGTCTGATCTGAATTTATCGATCAGGACTGTCCATATAATCATGACGAAGGACCTGGGTTTATACAAGCCATATAAGAAACACAAGATTCACAAGGTAAGAAAGGCTGCGACTAAGAACAGACTGGACAGAGCTAAAGTGATACTGTTACGGCACGCAGGTTTGTTGTTGCCGGATCCGGATGTTGAGTTTGTGTTTTCGGATGAGAATTTCTTTGATCTTCAACAACTGCACAATGCGCAAGACGACGATCAGCAATAGGCACCGAACAAGACCAGCATTCCCCTGTCCCAAATTAACACCCCTCGGTTTCAGGGTCCGGCGTCGGTGATAATTAAGGGGGAGGGGAGGGGGGGGAATATCCCGGTGGTGTATACGATAGCGGCGCCGGTCTTCACACGGCAGGACCGGGGTTCGAATCCCGGCTGACCTACTCCCCGTACGCAGGACTGACTATCCAGCTACGGGTAAAATCTTAGTCACAGAAAGCTAGCAATTGCTAGCAGGCCAAGACCTACAGAGGTTGTAGTACTAGAGAAGAAGAAGAGATATCCCGGTGTGCATAGCTCCCTCTGGTGTTTATCGATTTAAAGGTCAAAATTATCGCCACAGACTGCAAGAGTGAGGTTGTGGAGAATGTTGTTGCCTCAGAACTTCGGATACTCTAAGTAAAAAATCATAACGTATTTCAACAGGACTGCGCACCTGCCCACACGGCTCACAGCTTCCAAGCGTGGTGTCGGGAGAATTTTACCGATTTTCTCGGGCAGACTTTGTGGCATCCCAGCTTCCCGCACCTTTATCTTCTGGATTTTTTGTATAGTCGTGCATGTTGGCCAACGATAGTGCATATCATGTAAGCAGTATGGACGAATTATAAAAACTGCAGACCAATATTTAGGACGAGATGCCGAAGGATAAGGAGCGTGCCGCGTTTTGATGGTTTTGAGGGGCCTTTTAAGCTCGTTATGCACCGCAAAGGACGGGTACTCTCAAGAAATATATCCTAAACATGCCCAACAAACCCCACTTTAAGTTACAAAAATTTTAAATTCAAATTTAAAGTGTATTCGAACTTATCGAACACCCTGTAGAGACAAACGGCAAATATCAAATGACTGGATGAATTGAAATTGAATTGAAGCACAGGGACTTTGTAATATGGATATAGCCTCGCTTGATGATTCCAAATCTATCTTTGTTACTGACCAGATACTTCTACAACGTTTCTGCAGTTGCTCTAACCCTTCGACAGAAGATTAAAGATGAACTTAACGATCGTGCAGTCTGCTTAATATATTGCTAGAATCTATTGGGATTATGTTAATTTATTGCTGTTCTACTGACTGGCAGAATTCTAAATTGTTTTTTACACAATGTGTGTATTTGATTCAACAAATTTCTTTATCCATTTTATCTTACCGCACCACAGAAACGCTGCAAAGCACGATGGTGGAAGCACGCCAGACACAAACGCACTGCAATGCCAAGGTGAAGGATCTGCAGTCAAAGATTGCCGACGGTAAGGGTCACCGCGAGCGTGAACTAAAGGCGGCCGAAGATGACATGAAGCGCACCAAGAAGAAATCGGAAGAAAGTCGTAAAAATTGGAAAAAGCACGAACAAGACTTCGAAACGCTAAAGCTCGAGATAGAAGAACTGCAGAAGGGTATCGTCATCGCGAAAGAGCAAGCCGTTAAGCTTGAGGAACAGATAGCAGCACTGCAGCAACGGCTTACGGTGGTAAGTGGCACGAGCGAAGAGATGACCGCCGCGGTAACCGCACTGAAGCAACAAATTAAGCAGCACAAGGAAAAGATGAATTCGCAGAGCAAAGAGTTGAAGGCAAAGTACCACCAGCGCGACAAACTGTTGAAGCAAAACGATGAGCTAAAGCTGGAAATTAAGAAGAAAGAAAACGAAATTACGAAGGTAAAGAACGAAAACAAGGACGGATACGATCGGATCAGTGGGATGGAAGAGAAGTACCCCTGGATACCGGAGGATAAGGAATTTTTCGGCGTCAAAAACACCCGGTACGACTACAACAAGGAAGACCCGCAGGAGGCGGGCCGGAAGCTGAAGAAGCTGCAAGACTCGAAGGACAAGATGAGCCGCAACGTCAACCAGAAGGCGATGGTGCTGCTGGAGCGCGAGGAGGAACAGTACAAGGAGGTGATGCACCGGAAGAAGGTGGTCGAGGACGATAAGAAAAAGATCCAGATGATCATTAACGATCTGGACGAGGAGAAGAAGAAAAAGCTTCGGGTGGCGTGGAGCGAGGTGGACGAGAATTTTGGCAGCATCTTCAGCACGCTGCTGCCGGGAACGCAGGCCAAACTGGTACCACCGGACGGGACCGATTTCATGAAGGGGCTCGAGGTGAAGGTCGGTTTTAACGGCATGTGGAAGGAATCGTTAACCGAGCTGAGTGGTGGACAGCGATCGTTGGTAGCGCTGTCGCTGATTCTCGCTATGCTAAAGTACAAACCGGCACCGCTCTACATTCTGGACGAGGTGGACGCGGCGCTGGACCTTTCCCACACGCAAAACATCGGCAACATGCTGAAGGCACACTTTACCAACTCGCAGTTTATCATCGTTTCGCTGAAGGACGGTATGTTTAACAATGCGAACGTGCTGTTCCGGACCAAGTTCATCGACGGTATGTCCGGCGTTACGCGGACAGTGAACGTGGCTAATCTGGCTAATGCGAAGAAATCGGCCGCGGATGCTGCCTCCCGTGGAAGGTAATGCGGGATGGGGATTTGTTTTATATACACAAACGAGAAACGCATTTTAATTGGATTTCTTTTTTTTTAACTTGAATGTTGAATAAGGTGTAATTTTTAGTTTTTAAGTTAATAAAGTAACGCGAATGTTCATTTATGATTGCGAAAAAGCCAACTATTGTTGAAACGTTCTCACAAAACTAAAACGGGGGCTAAAGTAGTACAGCACATTTGAGATTGTCGATTAATTGTAGGGTTAAATTTCGCTTTGAATAAATTAATTTGTAACAATTTGATGTTTTTGTGTAATTACCTCTTTACGTGATCCGATTACAACGCTCTAAATCGAATCGATCGCTGACAAAATTAACTGAAAAGATTATAAATTGCTTCCGTTGGGTCAACCACCATTAAACCACCATTTAAAAAGGATTCCTTCACAAAATTTACAAAAATGTATATCTCAAACATAGAATCGATGATATAATTTTGCGCATATTTATTATCTCAGCGTTTGTATGTTTCCCATTGCGCTCATCCATGTTCTTGCTGTATTTCTTTATAACATTTTTCAGCTTGAAGTCTAAGTTGCGTTAAGTTGCTCGGCCTAAGTTTATTAGAGCTTTGTTGCAGTTGCATCATTGTGCTTCTACTCTGGGCTCAACCTCAGTAGGTATTGTGGCCTGCTATTTCTAGCTTTCTATGACTTGGTTATACCCGTAGCTGCTGGATAGTCACAGTCCTGCTTACGGGGGAGGCACTCCGGACGGGATTCGAACCCCGGTCCAGCCGTGTGGAGACCGGCGCCGCTATCGTATACGCAACCGGGCCTTCCCGACGTCGTCGACTTCCTCGTATGTTGTTGGTCCGTATAGTTGATGGGAATACAGCTGCCATCTATGTTTCGTCGTACGAGTAGTTGGCCTTCTTAGTTCTTCGGTTAGCTTATCTTGGTTGGCTGACTAGCTTCACTTAGCTGGCGTCTTGGAATGATTGATCACTCAGAACTGTTTGTGCTTATTTACACTGGTTAACGCCGGTCACAACATATCTCTCACAGTGCATTTTGATGACCACGCGGCGCGACGGATCGCGTGTCACTCCACACGACAACGGTGTGTCGCATCGTGGCGCGGTTTCGTTGAAGCTAAACAATGAAATAGTTAGTCTTGAACTTTTGAAACTCCGCGCCTTTCTCACGTAAGGTAGAAAGAACCGAGGCAGCAGCCTCTTAACTTACTTATGATTTTTGAAACAGTAAATTGAAACGGATTCTCACTTTGTCACTTATTATTCTTGGCACCACTTTTCTCGTTTCACTTTCATAGGTTCTTAATTCACTGAGTTATCATTTTTTCTCCCATCACTTTGTTGTTCGGTTTCGGTGTCAATGTAACGTGATCGCGCATAGGACTTCGCGTTGAAGCATGGTCGCGATTTTATAGTCGGTAAGCACATTTTCCGTGGCGGTAATGGCACGTGCTGAAGCACGAATAGGGTGAACTCGCGGTGATTCGGGCAACGCTTGTTTGCTCATGAGTGCTTTCCAGAGCTTCTACAAGAACAACACAAGATTGCATTGCACAAATCACTAATAGCAACCACAGTTATACATCGTGATCGCTATGGTCAGCTGACTGTTGATCCAAATTGTTAATGATATTAACTTGGCCATCGGCAGTCCGGGTGAAATATGATCGTACTGCGACGAGACGCTTAGCGCATAACGTGTTCTTGGTCGCGCATTACTTACGTGGTTACTTTGGTTCTTGACGGGAACGACAACAAACACGATGCTGGCCGGGCCAATTCTTGCTCGTATCGACTGGCCAGGCAGTCGTTATGTTCCTAGATGAGAATCATCCTTACAGGGGTGTCGAAGACATCGAGGCCATTTACCTCGTATTAAGTCGGCTAGACGACTTTAGACGTTCAGAAGTAACATCCCTTACTAGCACGTTGAAGACTTTGAGACCTTACCCCCCAGGGGGTAGTTCCTGAAGAGAATTAACGTCCAATGTTGAGTTGTGTCAAGTCCGAACCCCAAAAAACCAACTCTCTCGTTGGCCGGAAACGACGGTTTTATTTATAATAATAATTACTTAAGTCGGGTTGACAATACGGCACCATGCCGTAATAATGGATCAATAAATAAAAAAAAATAATACTTAAGTCGGGTTAAACTTTTCGAACAATTTTATTTGTATCGTCTGACTACATTGGTTAATAATTTGCCTGGTTGGTGACAAGAGTGTAAGGCCTTGTCGTAAAGTAAAATTATCAAGTTCTTCTTTTTCTTTCGTGGCCTGCTCCTAGGGAACACGTCTAATAGACATGGCCTGGTGTCCAATCCGTTTCCAGGAAACTCGGTCCATGACTGCACTCCTCCACTCCCGGTTTCATCCGATCTCCCTCAGGTCTGACACCACTTGATTCAGCCAACGAGCTCGCTGTGCTTCTCTACGCCTCTTGCCGAACGGGTCGCTGACGAGCACCTTCCTGGCAGGGCATGAGTCCGGCATCCTCATCACGTGACCCAACCAGCGTATTCTTCCGGCTTTGGCAACCGTCAGGATGTCTGCATCGTTAAACAGTTCAGCTAGCTCGTGGTTCATTCTCCTTCTCCACACGCGCTGCTCGCACACACCGCCAAAGATAGTCCGTAGCAAACGCCGTTCGAAAATGGCGAGTGCATTGGCGTCCTCTGCCAGCATAGTCCAGGACTCGTGCCCGTAGGGGACTACCGGCCCTATCAGAGTGCGATATATGGCGCATTTCGTGCGTTGTTGGAGTCTTCTGGATCTCAGGAGTTT
>KZ062235.1:0-27760 GCA_002091835.1 Anopheles maculatus
CACATTTAAACACACACACTCGTACAAATACTCCAATACACCTTCATTAAAATCAAATTTAACGCAAAACACATCTATTTATTTGATTGTTTAGTTCATTTTGCTATTTATTTTATTGCCATTACTTGTGCCTCTTGCCATGCTGATGTTTTCGAAAAAAAGGATCACACATGCAAACACACACATACAAACGCGCAAATAAAATACAAAGCATACAAAAATAGGTGATGATGAATAAATTACAGGTAAAATATTGCAATAAAAATATGTGCTCGCAATTCATGACGGGTTTTAACACTATTTTGGATGATAAAACTTCATGTAAACCGCAGATTAGATAAATATAACTTTGCTAAATACTCGCACGGACACACCCACGCACAGGGCGGGTGTGTTGCGCAGAACCGACCGCCGTCTAGCTGTCTGTTTCGTGTTATTGCACAAGAGTACACGTTAAACGTACACTCGCTGGCTAGTCCTGCGAGTAATACAGATGCTTGCGCATATATGCCTAGCAACCGATCACTCTCCCTAGCAGCGACGGGGATAGGTTTACATATCAATTACATTGATCGAAATTACATTTCTTTGGCAACTTCCGAGAAAGAGCGGCGCGGTTAGTAGAAATCTTTTGCCAGGCCTGATGCTGGTGATGCCTCCTGGGCAGTGGCCGCAATCCTCCTCTTTTTCTCTTGCTGAACAATACGTATTTTACACTAAAACATGTAATACACAGGCTACTAATGCTAGACTCTTGAAATCTTCCCGTTTTTCACTGAAATCGCCGTACCTGTTGCAGAACCCAGCCACGGCTGTTCGTGGGCTTTGCTGATGCTGCTGCACTCGAGTTCGTGCTTATGGCTGCTGCTGCTGCTGCTGCTGTTGCTGATCTTGGTCTACATTGGCCAAGATGCGCCGGTTTGACGGGAATCGGTGGCGGGGGGCCGGAGTTCCGTTGCTGAAGTTCTCCGCCCGTCGCCGGTCGGCGCTTTGTACGTGGTGAAACGACTGGAGACAGGGCCTCGTACAGATGATTGTCATCGTCGTCGCCCGTTCCGACGGTTCCCCGTTGTTGACGCTCGTTGTCATCCCCACTGTAAACGGCCGAATCGCGGAAATCGTGCTCGAGACACTCTTCTACGGTTCGCTCGTAGAAACAGCACTGCTCATCATCATCGTAGTCCGGCGGACCGTTCATTTCCTCGCACACACTGTCATTGGAGGAACTAGATGCCAGCACCGAGTCTCGCTGTTGATCGTTGTTGTTCTCGCTGTTGCTGATCGCCACCGACTGCATCGATGCTCGGTTAATGAGAACGTTCTGGTTGGTGGTACCGCCGTTCGAAAGTGTGGCCATAGAGCCGGTCGCCGTCGGTGAATGCTGAAAGAAAAGCGTCTTCGGATCGGCATAGTCTAGGTGCGCAATGCGCGATCCCAGATCAATACTGCCCTGTTTGTAGATGTGGCCGATTGATCCACCACCACCGCCGTTCGGTTCGGAAAGTTTGCGCTGCAACGAATGCAGCAGATTGCCTTCGCTGCCCAGCTGTGACGAGCTGATGGACGAGGAAGTCGAGTGAAGGGAGATGAATCGTTGCAAGATGCTTTTGTGCGTCGTCGACTTCATGCTTAGACTGCCTTGACGTTCGAGGAACGATTGCTTAAGGGAAGTGGTTTCTTCTGGCAGGCCACCATCATCATCGCCACCGCTGCTGCCTAATGGTGAGCAGGCCGGGGAACGCTGAGCTGCCGCGGATGCCGGGTTTCCCGCTCCGTCCGATTCTTTCCCCTGACTGGCCGTGTCTCGATGGTAGCTTATGTTGGTGTCACTGTTCCGCAGCAGCTGCGGTGTTTGGTACTGGGCGGATGATTTCACATGCAGGCTTCTGGCGTCTGCTTCGACAATACTCTTCAACAGACCGAGCTCCGAGTACGCCAGTGTGACGTAGTCGGATTCTGGGCGAGTTTTTCTAACCAGCAGGTCGTCATCGGTAGCCGTGCGATGCGAAACTGTCCCATCTCCGGTGCTCGTAACCAAACCGTTACCATTACTACTTTCACCACACGGCAGTGAATGTCTGGCCAGAGCTGGCGGAGCATACTTGTACGGTACGTGTACATTCCGCAGTAGCGATTCGTAGATCGGTTCCGATTCGACACATTGCGGCGATGCGCTATTCCCATTACCGGGCACATCCACGGCCAACTCCTCGTCGCAAGGTGGTTCCGTACTGGGAGGTTCAGGTTTCCGGTCGGGATTTAGCAAACCCGTCGGACGTGTACAGCTGGACGCATCGAAGGACTTCTTTTTTGCTACCGGTTTGTTTAGGACCTTATTGAACTGTTCGACGTCCAGGATGAGTTGCGATATGATTTCGGAATCCTTCTTGTGTTCACATTGTTCCCCATCAACGGTAGCTGGTGACGACGGTGTGGTAGCGACGGATTGACGATCTTCAACGGCGACGGATGATTGCTTTGCATCGCTTTCCAACGTTGCCTTGCCATTGTTCGAAGGTTCGGGTGCTTCTTGATCCGTCGTTACGGCCGTTTCACTGCTCACCTCCAGATCCGTATAGAACGTAGAGCTGCTCGTTACAGTCTTTGGCCGACGTTTCCGCATTTCGCTTATACGCTTCGGTATCATGGTGCTGTTGTACGAGCGAATACTGGCAAAGCTTTCCTTCACCTTCGTTCCGCGCTTTGTCGGCGCCGATAGCTTCCGTCGCTCGTACAAAGACTTCAGCAGCCGTTCTTCCTCGTCATCGGCAGGACCGCATCGTGTTTCGGACCGGCTTCGAACGGGTTTTGGTGGCGGAGATGTCCTAGGAGCTGCTGCTACTGCTTCTGCTGCAGGTCGAGTCTTGATTTCTTCCCGCAGTTGTCGCTTCACTGCATCACATTTACAATCGTCCAGCGATGACTCAGCGTGTTGACTAAGCGCAGGGTCAGCCGGAATATTCTCAAGATCACTGGAATACGAACGGAACGACGGTGTTGACAGCAACCCATTAACGGACGGTGGGATAGCATCCTTTTTAAGGAGATTTTTCTTCGATCTCATTCGCATCTCGCTGCGACGGAACTGCTGACGACGTTCGAGGTATTCCGGAACCGGTGAGTTGTTCGCTGGCCGTTTCCAGTACTGTTTATCTGTGAATCGTTCTGGTACCGTGCCAGATAGAAAAGAAACGATTAGCGATGAGAGCGGTGGTGAAAGCAACGGAACAGACGTAAATCTGCATCTGAATCACTCACCATCTTCGTCTCCGAGTTGCAGGACCAATTCTTTCGCTCTTGTTGGTATGTCGGAGTAGTGTTGCAACATCGCTTGCTTAATCTGTTGCGTCCAGAGCCGCTTTTCCTCACGATTGCGTGTCGTAAGCTGCAGCGCACCCTTGGGATCGTCGAACGGGATCACTCGAAAACTGGCCGGTTCGCCCGGAAGATGCTCCACCAACATTAAATTTTTGCACTACAACGAAACGAACATGGGATACGATTGAGGACATCGTCAAATGGAATGGAATGTTTAAGAAGGGTGCGTAGATAGGAGGAGAATAAACCATGAGCTAACTGAATTCTTTGGCGGCAGAAATCAACCCTCGAAACGGGTTTACTACATGTGCTCATGATTGTGAAGAAGAAGATGAAGTCTTTTGGAGCCTAATACGTTGATACATACCGGGATGTAGGCACGGAATTGAAGTCGTTTGTCCTCCTTTGGTTTCGCTATGATGAGCATTGTTTCGAAGAGCAGCACGATGCGTGGCTTTGTGTGCTCCATCAGTCGGCCCTCGTGCAACAGATCACCCAGCACAGACAGATCGGGCCCCAGCCAGCCGTCCAGTATGCCCGCCAGTTCCTTCACGAGCCGAGCCTGGTCCAGCTTTGTCTTCACCTGATCGATGTTGTGTGCGACCTTCTTCATCAACTCGTGAGCCAACGCCACTTGCTGATCGCTGCAGTGTTTGCGCAGATTCTGGGATGCAAAAGGGAAGAAAAGTGATTACTGTTCGTCGACGTCGTCGTGTCGAGAGCAAGTGTGACAAATTAATGTTGCTCGTTCTTTTGATCGGTCAAAGCTAACGATTTACGATGATTTATGATGGATGATTGCGTGTATCTCATTCGCTTGTTCCATTCTAAAGCGCATACACTTACATCCAGCAGTAGATGATACTTTAGAATCCGCTGCACCGGTTTCAGCAAGTAAGACCCAAGCGGGAGTGTGTGCTTTAGCATTTTCTGTGTAGACACGAGCAGCGCGTTCGTGTGTGTAGCCTGCAGCAGCGACGTTAGTAGTGAAATGGCTTCCGGATAGCGGGTGCTGAGAAAGAAAAAATCCACCATAAGCGATCGCATTGCAATGCCACCTCTGAGCGAGACTTACCAGTACGTGGTGTAGCAGCTGAATTCCGCGTGGAGATCGATGAAGCAGTTGGAAATCGTAACCGGATCACCCTTGGCTTCGCGCAGTCGATTAAGTAGCTTAAAGTTGAAATCGTAAATTTCCTGAATGTTGCTAAACAGAACCTTCAGTTGATCGTGCTTCAGACAGGCCCGTTCCTTCCAGTCTTCCAGATAGCTGTAGTTATGGATGAATATATTGATGCCGATGATAACATTAAGCCGGAGCTTCACATAAAAATCTCGCTTCCAAACCACTTACCCTCTAATGACCTGTCCAAGATCCTTGACGTAGCTGCTTTCGGAATCGATAATTTCTCGTACAGCACGTTCACACATTGTCATACCGGCGACAACGGTAATGCCCGGTCCTAGCTCACCAAGACCCTTGTTCTGTTCAGGTTCGCTGTGATCGGCCAAACTCTCCACGCTGGCCTGATACGAACCCGGCGCACTACCACCTTTACCACCCGGGAGATGATGCTCCGAGCCGGAAGAGCTGGCACTGGACGAGTATGAACAGATCGATGAAGCCGACAGTGGCCGTGAGCTGAGCACTGGCGTGTTTGGTGGAATCAATAGGGACGCTTTGCTCGAGTAAGGCGACCCACTGTAGGTCGTGTCCAAACTGGGAGTCGATGTGGATGTAGTGTTTTCGATGGACTTGACGCGTGTCGTCAATTTGGGTGAGTTAGGAACGGACACCTTACAGTTTTTGTTACTATCAAGCAGTTTGGCCCGCGCATCGGCCAACGTTCGTCGATCGTCCGGACCGTACTGAACGTCTCGTCCAACGTTGGGATAATAATTGCACGCTTCGACCACCGTATTTCGATGCTCCGACAGGTCAACACAATTTTCTACAAATGCATCCTCCATATTGGCTTCATTTCTCAATGCCACACTCATTTCCGTCAGAGTGTCTGGTGTTTCGGGTGCGCGGAAAAGCGAATTACTTTCCGGTGATGATCCATTGGTGGCCATTTGCTCCTCCCTAAGATCACCCTTTTCCAAGTCTACCGTAAGTGATTGTATTTTTAGCTGTAACGCGGACACGTTCTGAAGTTCTTCCAGTTTTTCACTCGCAATATTACCATTACTATCGACCGCAACGGTTCCACTGGTCGACGCCATCTCTTCTATTGTCGCACTCAGGGTAATATCTTCCGTGCCAGACCCTTCCCTCACTTTAGGGTGGTGGTGCCTTTGCCGCGTAGTTTCTATGAAGAGATCGATCAGTTCACTGTTCACATGCGTAAGTTTGGTAATGTTTTTCGACAAGGGTAGCTGCTGCTTGTGATGATTTACATGCACCGGTACATTAGTGGCCGGCATGTGCTTTGCAGGGGAAGGTTTTCGACTAGGGACATTGAACGAGGCAGACTGGACCTGGTTGCGAACGAAAGGGGACGCTACAGATTGCTCGTTCGCATCTTCCGCTGTCGTATGGGACACCATCCGTTGCACATTTGGTGACACCAAGTTGAAGAACTTATCGGAGAACTTTTTAGCCCTTCCCGTGCCCACCGAATCGGTACTGGCTGGTGGAGATACGCTGCTGCTGCTGCTGCTGCTGCGGGGAGCGGCTTCACTGGCTGGAGCTGCGTCACAATCAGTTCGTTGCGATTGCTCACCACCGCTGCTGTTGCTGCTGAACACGGTCGTGGCCGACGGATTGTGCTTGCTGTTGTTGATCACATGAGCAACCCTTTTCAGTGGAAGCACGGAAGCCGTTACTGCCTGTGCGGGCGAGGGTTGCGGTTTGTTGTTGGATGATTCGACTAGTTGTTTAGCTTCTTCGCTGAAGTTATTGGCTAGAGTGTCCAAGTAACCCAGTACCGATGGGCCAATGTCGGTGCTGCTTCCTGCAAAGGCAAATAAATAAACAGCTGTAGTTAGTACGACTGCAGTGTGTGTGCTGGTTAATCATTTCTCTTGCCGGAATCACCTCAAGCGAGAGAAATGAACGGTTTGAAATTGAATTTGTGTACTCTGCCAAAACGCATTGTGAGCATGAAATGTACGCTTAGCTTAGGGAGCTTGACTATAAACAATCGATTGTCATGTAAAGTTTCCGGCTCCGTCTGTGCGAGTGTGGGTGGGTGTGAAACGTTGTGCTTATCTGACGTATGGACCGATGAATAATTTGTAGCTTCTTTCAACGTTGCACTATTTCTCTCGCCTGCCACTTCGTGGTGAAACGGACGATCAAAACACGCGTTTTTCGGCGTTTTATTGATATTTATTTTTGTAGACACGTCACATTCATTATACACCATTCTCTTACACCTTCGGTTCTTTAGTTCCCGCGTGTGGTCGTGCGGCACAACGATGGATCAAGCTATTCTCTTGCCGTTCGCTAACCTTCTTCCCGGCCGTGTGCTTCCTTCGATTCACCGCAGATGCGTTATGTTACGAAGACGAGTAAAAACAACACACACAACTGATGTCTCGTTCGCCTTGCTTGTTGGTTGGTTGGTAGGTGTTTGTCCCTTTCGATTCATCAAAAGGAAATTTATATTCCCAAAAATAAAAAGCGTTTTGGGCCGAGTCTGTATATTTCATTGGAGCCTTTTTTTGTCAACTCTTTAATTCACTTTCTTCCCACGTGAAATGAAGCGCACCAAAAAGGGCCCAACTATCACGGCGACGAGGCACGACGACGACGGTCCATGTGTCACCGCGACTACTCACCAAGGGGCCAACACAACACAGCAGCGGTGTGATGCATTTAGAGTTCCCGTTGCGTGAACTGTATGTAAATAACGCTTTCTGGCTGTATGTCAATTCATTCATTCAGCTTACTGCTGCACTGCCTATATATTCCGCTCGAGCGAGGACCCATGGTGACGGATAACGTAGCTATATGCGGGGGCTGAACGAAATGGCCAAATCCGGCCCAGCAGCATTCAGCACTCCCTAAAACTAACACCAACCACCCTGTCCGTCAGACCGATTATACGAGGATTATCAAAATGTTAAATGAAGTGGGAAAATTCCATTACTGCAATGCAACCCAGTGTGCCCTGTTCCTGGGTGGACTACTTTTATCGTGCGCCTTCGCAACGACAAATTTGGACTTCTCTTTACCTTGCCAAAGGTCCCGTGCGTCCCTAAGACAGGGTCCGACACAGTTAAATACGAAAACTTTCATTTCAAGGCGCAAAGGCAACGTAAGCGAGTACCGATAATGAAGAATTGTGGTGGTCCAACTGTCAGCTGGGGGCTATTTCTTTCAACACTTGCATAATGTGTGTTGAGGCCCCGTGCCCCTGCGACCACACTCCACGCATCGTGCTCTTCGACGTGACTTACCAGAAATATATGTACCACACATAAGAAGTTCAGCGGATCTCTTAGTGACGTGAGTGAAAAAGCTTAAAATAGCTGATCCAAACTAGTCTCGCCCAATAATGTTCGGGCGGCATCCAGCGCATTCGAGAGCTCATGGGGGAAACGGGGAACAACTGGAGGGTTGAGAACCCGGGACCGGCATTATAGATGCTATAATATCTTCACTCAAATGAGGCGGTGATGCGGCGATGTCGTTCTATCGTGCCGGCGCATTGAAACACATTAGAATCACGATCAGGGGCACATTATGTTGCAATTTTGAAGCAACACAGAGACAACTATACACACACACACACTGCCACTAACCATGAACGCAAAGCACGTGCTGTGCATTGGTTAAGAATAAGACAGTAAACATGCATTCGATGTATTTAAGAAGAGCTTTTAGGGAATTGTGGACAGATATCTTTCGAGTCGAACATAAGGCGAAAACCACATAAGAGAAACACACATGGAGGAGTTACCCAGATAGGGAATGGCGTGAGCTAAAGTCTCTAATCAGTCAAAGATCGGAAATTACAGCTTTAACGTTAACAATTAAAGTAGAGTAACACAATAGTGCAGGAAAAGAGACGTCTTGTAAAGCACCGAAAGAAAGTAATTAAAAATAAAACTATAAGATTCAAGGCATTTTTACCCAAGACAGTAACGAATTATAATTTGAGCGAAAAGTTAACAATACTTCAGTAAGTATATAAGAAAAATCAACTCACACACTCGCTTAAAGCCTTCCATTTTCGGCAAGTCGAGTCGTGTTTGGGGAGCTGTAAACAAATGCAGTTTTACGTTACATTTTAATGGTTTTGCCATATAATTTGCCGTGGCCCTATTTACTGTGGGACCCAAGTATCGAAAGGTTCTTACAGAGTCGTGTATGTTATTACCAACTGCCAAAGAAAGAATTCAACGATTCTTGGAAAAGAAAAGATTGTAGTCGGCGAGAATTAACTGCCATTACGATAAACTTTGCCACACAAAAAAGGTATGAGATGAACATTCGACGGGTGTTCGTCGCCACATACGATTTCCGATCGATCCATTTACACAAATCACCCGCATCAGGCGCAGAGTATAGGAAGACACATGTAGCTTCGAGGGACTGCCGAGTGAACAAACACACCACGTGCAGCTATTCGTGATCATTAACCAAACCGACCGAGATGATGATCACCACACCAGCGACAGATAAAGATGAAGGGAAAATTAAAAGATCTCTTTCAAGCTTCATCTGCGACTAAAAATGGATTTCTTTAACATCTCCACTCCACTTATAATCATCCGGCGGCGAGTATTGTGTTCCCTTTATACAGATACACCCCCGGAATGATCACATGTCGTATTTTCCTGGGCAGCCTCAGACTCAGAGTCGAGTGTTTCGGGGAGCTTCGGAGTGAATATTGAATTCTTGGCGCCACAGCATTCCAAAAAGTGAAGTTACGAAATAGGGCAACAGTTGTGCCCTTTAAATTTTATCGCTTGATCGCTGATCATTATAGCAGGGGCTTGGTTTACTACTGTGCAACTGCGCAAGGACATATGAAATGGACTTTTTAAAGTCACACTACGATCGCACAGTTGTTGGTTTAATTGTTATAAATACATTTCGTTAAACCGGTCCCATTTGTCCCATTACCCTTTTCCCGACCTCCAAAACTCAAAGAAACCTGGTCTTTTGTTGCGATTTGCAAGTTTTGCTGCACTTGTTCTTGGGAGCCATCAAAAAGCACCCCATAAGGAAAGCGTTATTGGCGATAATCAGGCTATGGTCAACGGTATTATACAATGCGAACCACCGTTCGATTAAGAGACCCTCCTAGAGAGGCTGCCTTCTGCTGCTGTTGCCAGTCAGTCGCCGGGTAAAGGCAATTATGTGTAGCTTCTACACCAGTTCCTCCAATCTTGCTGCTGCTGCTGATGATGACGATGATGGCTCCATTCAATGGCAACAACGACGGAAGGTCACGAAATATACGTAACGCCAAAAGAGCCAACCCCATCGGGGAGAGAGCATGATAGATTGGTGAAATACCATATAAGGCAGGTGAGGTTGGTTTTATCGCGCTACAGTATATCCTTGCTTTCGGCGAGAATAAAACAACGAAATGTAATGGAACAGCTTCCTTTCGAACGTGTCCCGCGTGGCCTGGTGTGTTTGTTTTTTGAGGCTTTCTTGTTTGTCTTTGCTTCGGGAAGAAAATGCGCTTGCTGATTGATATGTGCCGCAACTATGGACTAATTCACCGTGTTCCCTGTCATGTCCAGCAGCGTGTCAAACTTCGCATCGGCAAAACACCAACAACCGCTGTTGTAACATCTGGATCGAGGTGGTGTCGAATGTGTCGCTGACAAGCCTTTCCTTCATTAGTCAGCTGTCCAAACTGTCCAAAACTACTTCAGCTTCTTTGGGGAAGGTATAATGGAAAGTCGTCTTCCCAATTGACTGACTGACTGGTGGCCGGAGTGTGGGCAAAACGAGTTCATTCCATCACAGCACACCGAGCACGCTTCCGTATCCGTGTAGGGCTGGTCTTTTTTTTTTACATAATTCCACGAAACTCACACCCGCGTCTTCCTCTGGTGGCAGCAGACACAATACGTACTAGACAGCAGCGATAACGACGATAGCATACAGTGTAAACCCGCCAGCCTTATTTACTTTGGTTGCAAATTTGTGACACACACACAAACGATCCAAACACACAATAAAGATCATAAACTGCAGTGTACGTTGACTGTACAGTAGTTGTAGAGTGATTCACTAAACATTCTACTGATAAACTATTAAATTATCGTTAACAGCGACAATCTGTTTCACGTTTGAACACCGGATAAAGCATTTTTATCCTTCAGGGGAATCCTAGACACCGCGTTCGCCGTAATCAGAGGACTGTACACATATATTTCAAAACATTAGAGTCTCTTTCGACACGCTTGTTTGTGCCCTTCGACTGTACACACAAACAACGTCCAACACGTTAACAATCGCAGAAAAACGAACATATCCCTACGAAATGGTCGCCAGAGAGCCGATAGCGATAAGATACGGGAACGCGCACGAGAAAAATGCAACACACTATTATTGATTTTTGCTTCCAATATTTTGAAACTTTTAGCGTAGTTCACAGCGCTAGGCAGACGAACAAGCATCCACGGGTTATGATAATATGTATTATCGATCCCAACGGACACGCACAGCGAACTACGCGTTTCACACGTTTTACTTAGTTAGCAGCTCGGATGGCAGCCTTCAATCGTGGGCTTGCTGGAAGTACCTTCAAATGGCACATAATATGAGACCTACCTCCGCCGTCTATCAGTCACGCGATGTCACTCGCTTGGTCCACCGACAAAACTAACCAGGCCCTAGGCGCTGTTGCTGGTTCGTTCGTGGTACTGCACAGTTCTCGCAGGTGTACGTGTGTTCGTATCTTAGTACCGCCTAGTACTCGTACATAGGTAGTGCGACACGAGCACTAAACTTCGTCGCCGTCTGTTGACCGCGACTTACTCATATTGCGTTACGCCCCGACTGAACATGGACAACGCATATGGCGCTAATGATTTATTTTCTTATCATCGCATCGGGTTGTGTGTGGGGTCCGACGACGTACACAAACAGACGCAAAAAACATCGCTCTACAGGGTGTGCCATGGTGTGAGGATGATGATGGGTTTCACGTGCTTGAATTTTCAAAACATTCTGCTAACTTTGACTACACTAAAACTGTCGCCAAAAAGTTTCTCAGTTGAATGTTATCTCAACAAGCTGTTCCTCTGCTGGAAATCAGTTGTTTTCGGCTGGAAAATTTTACCTGTACCTGTACCAGCAATGGGGCAATTGCAACTCGCCATGCGCCAACAGGGAAAACATTCTTGTCTATAAACCAAATGTTCGCTGCATAAATAGGCCGCTGCATTCTTCAGCATTGGGTCGGTGGTGGTTGCAACATTCTTCTTGTTTCAGCATACACACACACACAGTGCACGAGAGGAGGATCAAGCTTTCGAAACACGACAAATCACGCTTCATAAGAAAACAATTTGCATTCTTCGGGCTGAGAATGGCACAACTCGCCTCACACACCCCGTCATCCGACATTTCACTCTTGGCCCACTACAAAAAAAGGGCCGTAGGATGACGAATGTATGCTTTTAACCCTGTGATGCTGGTGGCATTTAAGTTCGGGAGAGATTCACTCCGATAAATGGGACAGTACAGAATAAGGGGATATTTGAAATTATTATCGTAAATTTTCCTACATGCTTTTACCACTAGCATCGCGACTAAAAATTTCTACAGATTAAAGTTTGGTTTTGTTCGATCGTTTCTAGTGACGGATCGCGGCATAGTATAGGCCCAAGAGGCAGCGAAGCAGATCCAGAATTGGGGAGTAACTTTCGATGGAACAGATTGTACACGTTGTTGGAAACTAAAATTTCTTTATAACGCTCTATAACGAATGACTGTTTGCTTGCTTCCGCAATCTTCTTTGCAAGGCGAGGCAGACGATTGACATTTTCATGGTGTCTTGCGACATATAGTTCGGGGTCTAGGCTTGTCTAGACATCAAGCTCCTTCGCGATCAACGCGGAATCCGGACAATGTTCTCTCGATCGTTTAATGTTTGCCGCCGATGTTCTTATCAGCAATGTTTCAAGTTTTTGCTTCCGTCGTGCGCAAAATTCGCTCCAGTAAAGCTAGAGCTCCAGGTACTTGTCAACAGGGTGCGATCACGGGGTGAGGTCAAATCCACATTAAAGCACCCCTTTAAACTGCAAACACTTTCTCGCCCTCTCTCTTTCATTCCTTTGTACTCGCGGTCGGTAATGATGGTGCAGCCGTTGCGAATGGCATTCATTCAAATCGCACACAACCACCCCGGCCCACCGCTCATATCCACGATCATATACGTACTACCATGCCGTGTTGTCTCTCTTGCTGTTTCCGCTTCGCGTGATCGTTAGGGCGTCGTTTGAACAATTTAGCGTTGCGCACCGGCTGGTTCAAATGCGCGGAAGCAACGCAAACATAATACAATACCCTACACTTCGCCTCCCTCGCTCGCGTGCGCATGTGTGTGTGTGTGTGTATGTATATGCGGGAGTCTGTGTCGATCGTTTTCCTTCGATCAACAGAGCTTCCCCTATGAAACAGAACGCGGCCACAACGCTGTGAGCAGTAGCCATCTGTCGGGAGCTGCTAATAAGTTGAACCACACTTGTACCCGCGTGACACATCCTCCGACTGCGGTGACATATCGAACAGCCGTGGCTGAACACAATCACAACATAGCACTAACACAACCGAGCCGTGCATATCCGACCCCTGCCGCCGTCCCCTGTTTTACACGCTTCCATCCAAGCTCTTCCGTTTGTGATCGTGTTTCTTGTGGCAGTTGGCTGTGTTGGTCACGGCAAAGGCTTGTCGCAACAAACTTATCGAACGATCCTCCATCCCTTGGGGCATGTCCTCCACATAACGTGGTAGACCCTTTTCGCAAACGCATGCAACTAACAAACACTAGTGACTCTGGCTTCACTAGTGCACGGCGACGACGACGACGACGACGTCGTTGCGAACGTTTCGTGCCGCTTGCATCAATCTTAATCTGTTTTGAATTGGGAATGAGGGATGGTTGAGAAGCGGAAGAGCACTGAGGAACGCACGGAACTGGTAATGCATGCACAATATCGGATGGCGTGAATTTACCACCCTGCGGGTTCGTTTGCATCGCAAGTAGTAGTATGCATGCCTGGATCGTGAGTCATTTACCATAGAGTTAGAGCTAACATCGTCATAGTTCGACGAGAGTCCATTCCAGTTGTGCTCTCGAATGGTGGATGAATCGGCGTTATCATGCTTATCTGTACCGATCTGTGCTGGGGGCGTAATGTCTATACTTCCAGATGGCCATACGGTTTTGCTTTGCTGAGATTGCATTCCCGGGACAATGGGACCAATTTGATGATGTATACTACGCGCTGCATGACTGATGGAAGGTCAAGACTGACCAACTTGGCACCAAGCAAAATAAGAATAACATTAACTGATCTGGATTCTAAACGTACAAACCGAACGTTACTGGACACAGCACGATTCACCGGATATTTGCATTTGGAAAGACCTCGATTTCTTTAAATTAATTTGCTGGAGCAGAGAACAAATTAAAGATCAGCAGTAAAAACAAAATCAACAACCAACTCTATTACGCGGCCGTGTCCGGTCGATAGCTTTTCAACAAGCCCACTCTGCTCAACCGCTCCACACCTCCATAACATTGTAAGGCATTGCAATTAAGCGGGCTATTTATCACTTTAAACAACCGTCCTATATCGTTTTCGCCAACCCCTGGCGCCAAGATCCACGATCGATGGAAATGAATACCACTCTTCTGTACCCGGTGGTAAAACCCTACTCGGTAGAGGTCTACTGGACGCGAACCGGGTGTCGTTTGACCGCAGCCTGCCTGGCCCGAAAGCATGCCTAGTCGGACTATCCGTGCGGGATAGTAGCCCAGCATATTGCAATGCAACCCACGCGTTGCGGCGCCGAACAACCATCGTACGGAGGACTTGATGCGGACTTTGGCCACGCTGAGCTGTTGTCTGCTTGCATAATTTCTTTTCTCCGGAAGATCCGTGGCACCGCTTGCATGTAAGCATGTTTGAGTGTTCGGCGCGCGACAAGCCGAACAACCATCGTACGGAGGACTTGATGCGGACTTTGGCCACGCTGAGCTGTTGTCTGCTTGCATAATTTCTTTTCTCCGGAAGATCCGTGGCACCGTTTGCATGTATGCATGTTTGAGTGTTCGGGGCGCGACAATCTGATTATGATTGTGCATGCATTTGCCGTCCGGAGCTCTCGTTGCAGGGTAGACGACCCGATGTGTCACACCACAGTACACTTAATCGCTCAATATTCGTACGACACTGTATATATGCGCAAGTGCTTCGATAAACGGACCCCTGCAGGGTAGTGATTTTCACGCGTCCGAGCATAATTAGCGTCATTTATTTAGCATAATTCCTCGCCATTCCATCATCACACTCGCCGGAGGGTAGTGAAAGAGCGTGTAGACCATTAATCATGTGTCCCTTGTCCTGGGCGATTATAATATTGCGACACTTTCATCACATACTCCAAGACTGGGTAGGTATTAGGTAGGCGATCGTGAAATTGTTTAGCTTACGAAATCTCACGACTGATGATGTTTCTATTTTTTCGACAGCAATTTCAGGCGGGGACACAACTTCCGGACGTACGCAAAGTCACCGGATATAGATGTGTAAACAACAACGTGAGCTGATGAGACGACGCGACTCGGTTAGGGCTGAATGGCTTCTTTGACGCGTGTATCGTCACGGACGAGAAACCAGATCACCGCCAAACGGTAGTTTGTGACATGTGATTGCGTGATACTGCTAGGGAATGAGGAGGCGGATAATGCGGACGAGCGAGTGGTCCGGTCCGGACGCTTTACTACGACATTCTTGATGGCCGCGTGATTTTCTACCTTTTTTCTCAACCCATCTGTTGTGTTTATCGTGCATGCTGGTTGCTAATTTGCACGATGTCCAACTACCACCGGACCTTGACAGACAGGAGCATTGTATTACCTGTAGTTCTTGTACATCAAAACGCGACCACAGGTAATTAAAAAAAAGGAAACTATTCTTAAGCGTGTACGGCACAAAGAAACCAATCATTATGTAACCGTAGCCTCTACTGCTCTGCTGTACACCTCACACCTCGCCTAAGACCACACCTCCAAATGTAAGCGTTCTGTCGTCGTATTTATGGATGAAATTTGTACAACCATTATCAGTATATGTGGTTCACCTTGTGTGCGCCCGCGCGATAGGACACACTAGAACGAACATCCGGAAATGCAAACAAGACCTATGTTACGTTAAACCGACAAGTACCGAGTACCGGGAAACGTCCAACCGCGTCCAACCGAATCCAGAAACGTCATTGTGTTTCCCTAAGACGTCCGCTTTACTTCGAGGTGGTGAAGTGGATACGATTTGTCTTGGATGGAGAGGCAAACAGTCGTCCAATCACAAATCATCTGATAAGCGATCCTCTTGAACGCGCACCAAAAGAAAAAGGTTCAAGATTTCCTTCCGTCTAATGGGTGCAGTAGTAAATCGCGAACAAACAATTTCTATCCACGACCGGCGATAGCTTTTTTCAAGTGGATAGGCGCGACTTTGATTAAAAAAACCCTTGCTCGATGGACCCCAGGGGAAAAAACCTGGTAGCTTAACTGAGGATGAGTGAGTTGTTTAAATATTTAAATATTTGACGTGATCGCTTCATATGGTTGATATTGTCAGTCATGTTTTATCTGGAACGGGTTCAACAGGCACAGACTATTTTTGGAGGTCATCCACAATGCGATGGAATCAATTGGCACCATAATACACACAAGCAAGATCTCGCAACATATGTATTCACTTGGTTTTAAGAAATATTATGCTGAAATTACGTTTAGCAGGTGGCTTTTGTGAAACCTAAAGCCGGCGACAGTTTGTCCGAAACGACCGATGACCTCGGTGATTGGAGGATGATCATCAATCATACGCCGGCGAAGGACGACATCTTGCCACTTGGTGAATCGGGCCAATCGGGCGCCATAAGTTCATCTGGCTGCTCTTCAACGCAGCAAGCCGAGGAGGCTTTGGTTTTTACTAATTACAGACATCATGCGCGATTTATAGCTGGCTGACCGGCTGACCTTGTTCGCTGTTCGCTGTACTTCCATCATACAGTCCGAAGCTGGCATACATTCCAGACACACACGCATACACGTGCGGAAGCCGCGGACAGCGGATGAGTTCAGACCACGACGGTTTTTGAACTCAACAAGACGGACAACACTATCTTTGGCGGTGGGCGGTGGGCAATGTGAAGAACACGTCTCTTGAGAAGCGAATCTGGACATACCAATCGTCACCCGGTAGCTACTAACTTCTACTGGAGAAGACGTTGCGGCCCACTATGGTGCGCGCGCCCGTGTGTAAAAATTGAGATCACGAACAAACCGCACCGCACCGGCACATCTCAACCGTCGTTTGGAAAGATATTGGCCGGCGAGGGACAACAAACGGAGCCGACAGGGGAGAGGTGGAACGGTTCAACAGGTTTTTCGTTTCAGTAGACGGAACCCCTCTGCATACTGTGTCCCGGCAGCAAGCAAGGGAGCGCACGATCGTTCTACCCCAGTCTACCGAGTCTCGTCGACACCGTTTTGGTGGTAGAGAACCCGGAGCCAGAGCCAGGGCTCCCACAAAGATACTGCACGAGATCGACCGTTCGCATTCATCCGCTATTGTTGCATCTCGTTCTCTCCCATACTCGTGCACGAGCACAAACATCACTATATGCATCTTTCGCTCTCCTTCACTTCTAGTGCATCGGATAGGGGAAACGCGCGATCATGTTTTTACCTCGCGCTTCTAGCTCGCAAATGCAATATCTACCGGACAATGATTCATATGATTCTAAATGTTCAATTTTACACCCTTTGCAGTACTTTGTCGCAGTGGGCACTTGTTCCATCGATACTTCAAGATGTAAATTTTACATCGTACGCAACAGACTTACCGAAAAAATCCTCCCACCGTTCCGATCCGTCCGATTCCACATCCATTTTCGTACAGCACTACGGGTACGATGTGCGTACCCGTTTGTAGGTGTGTTTGTGCTCACACGGTAAACGCACCACACACTAAATCCATACACTACTTAGAACTGGTGTGGACTGCTCGCTATGGCAATACTGCGTGATATCTTGACTCCCGCTTCACCGTTCACCGTTGTTAACCGATTGTTGGCCAGCTGATTGCCGTATCAAAATGACATTCACAAAACACACTATCACACATCCAGCCACACACTGCTTCCTCGCTGCTCGTTTTCACTGCAAACGAGCGATGGCCAGGCTACATTGCAACACGGGACCACAATCATTCAACTAAAAGCTGTAGCTTGCTTGCATGCTACTACACCGCTCACATTCGCTTCATCACTACCCCCACACACACGCACACACACACACACACACGCAATGGCACAAGGGAGGGAAAGCACAGAATTGGACAGCGGTGTTCTGGTTGGTGAAAAAAAATCTGGAAAAAACACTGCTGCACAGCCGCGAGATTGCACGACACTTTCCTGTGGCAGATCACGGCGTACTGAAGGTGTATTCTGTTTCACTATCTGTACTCACACACAAGCGAAAAGATTGTCGCGCATCCGACACTCGTACTCACACGTTCAATAAATTCTTTATCTCTACAGAGAAGCTTCACTTCTGCGACATTTTTCATCAGTGTGATTAAACTAACGAGACACGCACTTAGCAAAACTCGATGTACTCTGCACTGCACTCACAAACAGGTGATTTATATAGTGCAAAGTGAAAGAAAAACAGTCGAAACACGACAGCAGCAACGCTGCGAAGAAAAGAGGTGTGCTTTGTTTTCCTGCTGCGCTGCTATTGTTGACGATCGCCAATGGTGTACGCTACGCTGATCATTCGGTCTAGCAGTTCCCTACCAACGCTGGAATGAACTATGATTCATTCGGAATGAATGCTTTCTGTAAAGGTCATGATTTTTCACAATTGTTAAGTACGTTTGTACTCAAGATGTTAAAATTGTAGCCCAAATGATTATTATTACTGACACGTCTAATAAATAGTACAATTATCATACTTTTATAAATTTAATTCCGTTAACATGAAAATTCGAGAGTGAACTATAGCGAATAGATTGTTTTTTGGGCGTTCATGCAATGAATGCTACTTGGGCACACGCGTACGTATCGCAGACAGTTCTCTTGACAGAAGTTGAAACATTTCAAGCCGACTGATGAAAATTCGGTCAAATTTCAACTAAAAATTTGGAGAGATCTACATGTACGGAATAAGAAGATCTTTTGTTTATTGCTAACTAGAGAATCTTAAAATGTATGAATTATGTGAAATAAGAACAATATCAATACAGAAATTTCACTTCACCGTTCATTCGTATAAACGTTTCAATCGTGAAGGCAATATTTCAAACATATGCCCCTAAATTTATGCAACCCGAGTGACAATAATTTTCAAACAAATCCCATCGAACAAAATATGCGCATCAAATTCTTCATATCTCTCTACATTGAGAACTAGTATTATGCTGCAAAATTATATTTTTGTAGCGTTATATTCTTTCACCAATATTTCCATTATTTCCCCACGCCGTATTTCCTAAACAATTTACTACAAGTGAAGCCTCTACTCTAACAATAGACGATCAAATATCATTTTACTTGTGCTTGAACCATTTTTATGCTTTTACACCAAACATCAAAATCCCAAAAACTCACGACAGTTTATAAGCTGTAAGCTGTGACATGTAAAACACAAAAATGTTGTTAAATGTTGTCACCCGCGGCGCCTAGCAGCAATGTGCGCGCTTGTGCGAAAACCGCATTTGCGCGAAAGCGATTGCCTTGCGCGTGTCTGTCTGAAAGAACGAATGTGGCGAGGGCGGAAAAGAGTAAAAGCTCCGAACATCGTCGTCGTCGTCGTCGTTGTCGACGACGCTGTCGTCATCGTCTTCGTGGTCGTTGTTGAAGCACCAAAGCAATATCAACAGCTGGCAGCGCGCCGCCAGAGCCAGTACGCGCATTCATCTCGGAGCGACTCGAAACCAAACACATCCTAGCAGCCCGGATACGGACGGAAGTGAAGCTAAAGTGGAAGCATCTCTCTTAAGGAAGCCGTACTGCTGCTGCTTCGCGGCTGGGGTGTTCGTGAATTAGTTGAAATTTCAGTGTTTAGAAGCGCGATCAGTTTCCTAGTCATCGTCCTCAGTCTTGGCTGTCGTCGCCTTTACCGGTGTTGCGGTTTTAGTTTTGTGTAACGCGAAGAACAAAAAGAAATAAACGCTTAGCTTGCCGTTTTGTTGCTACTGCTGCTGCTGCTGCTGCTGCTGCTACCGTCTGTGTACTGTACTGTGTGCCGTGTCCCCCGATACTCAACTCGAGTTGTGCCGTCATTTGCGCGACATCCTCCACAGCACACAACACATATTTCGAGTGAGTAGCCCCGTGTGTTTTCCTCTTTGGCAGCAACATACATTTTCCTTTCGTTAGCGGAAATTGGACGCGGTGGTGTCTAACGTACGTTCCGTTCCTGTTTTCGGTTGGATTAGGGTTGAGGGATCGCGTACCTACGGAATTGCTGCTTTCAAGACAGTTCGAGTGCTTGTAGATTTTGTGTGCTTTTTTTTGCACGACGCTGCGTCTAATCTCATCCGTTATCGGAAGTGGATCGTGTGCGGTGTGCGCTAGTGCTATAATGCTTTAGGACATGTGTGGGTGCCAATCGAGAAGTTTAAAGTTTGCCCCAATCGATTTCAAACTTCGTTTCTGGTTTGTTGTTCCCGATTACTTAGTCGTGCTGTTGGCTCAAGAGAACCCAAGCTGTCGAGATTCGCCTACGTGGCCAAAGATTTTGGCATGGTTTTGTGTATACATTCCTTCGAATTTGCTTCTTATTCTAACGAATGTGAAACATGTAACAACCGCCGAAAATTGAATCGCGCTTCAGTTTCTAGAACTCCGATTCTCAACCCACGATACCACACGTTCACTGGTTGGGGCTGGCTGGCAGATGACATTGGGGATGTTGCGTCGTTTCCACGCGATACACCTTAATTCTCATTTTTGGAAGAAGAGTTAGTGTGATGCGCATGGTGACAAAATGTACGATAAGATAAGAAGGCACTTGTCGGGAGAATAGAGCATCCAGAGCCTTGCTGCTCTTCTCTGATGCACGACACACACGCACACACACACACATACATATTTTCACGAAAGTGTTTCACCGCTAAAACACACGGAACTAGAGCAAACACGCAGTGGGGTGCGTGCGTGCGCGCGAGGCTTTGGAATGTGCAATTCAAACATGTCTGCTACTGGGCCGGTGTGTGTTGGCTGGGGCTTGTAAATAATCTAAAGCACGCAACAAGTGAGGAAAGATGGGATAGGTTTTTTTTGGGGGGTCGCCGTGTCCATGGATTGTTTTTCGATTGTGTTGTTCGACTCGAAGTTTAAGATAAACGGTAGCGAAGATCCGTTGAGTGCCGGAACGCCGGGGTCATGGAGCGCGAATGATTCGTTGAGAATTGGTTTGTGTTATCAAAATACGCGTACGATTGCGATACGGATCTAGCAGTTGTCGAAACTTAACCTTGTCGACGAATCTTACACTTTCGATAACGGGAGAGTCCTCTATACCACTCCCTCTGGCATTTTCTATGTAGCCAATACAGTTTTATGCTAATGTATCAATTTGTTTGCAATTTATGTTGACCTTTGAATAAATATTCCGCTGCAGTTTGGTATTTCGCAGTAAGAATTCAAATTCAAATTCGCACCATTAGACACTGATCATAGGAAAGCGGCAACAAACCGAAGAATCGTACGCAGGTGACAGTGTCAAATCAATTTGAATTTAATCGCTGTAGCATATTACGCGTTTGCCACACATGGCAGAACAGAACACTAAGCGGTAGCTTTATTTTTGCGTAATCCATACCAGAAGGCCGCATGGGAAGAGGCTAGAGACACACCACAACCCGGGATGGTAAAATGTGATTAGACACTAGAAGATACCGTTTGTGGCCATCGTCAACCACAAACGAGTTATCGCGAGCGATTGTTTCGAGGAACTTCGTGTTGAGAAGTGGACGCGGGTTATCGATTGGTCAAATATATATTTCACTGTGCGTAGAGCAGACCGATGCTGGGACACATCGATGAGGGGGCACAATTCGCTTGCGAGAGGTCAATTTGTGTGTGCCATAATCAATGACAATCGAACCGATTGTAGGGTAACACGCTAGGCGGTCCTATTTTGAAAGGTGCATGACGCCACCGTTGACAGTTCCGCATCTACGAGGGTGTGTGCGTTTTGCATTCCTATTGTGCTGAAGTCATATGGGAGCCTGTTGGTCAAATGTTGCCTATCTTACTAGGGCTCAACTCAACCCGGTAAGTGCACATAACAAGCTCGCGACCGATTCACCGATATGGTGTTGCACATTTGTATGTTACTCATTGCTGAATTGGTGCAGAATTCTTCGAATTTCTTTCCAGTGTCGATGATGAGAGTAAACGTACGTGATCTTATCACACGCTTCAAGGACAACATCAGCCATGAGTCACTCCCAAGCCACTCGAAACTGAATGATCCAGTGGATGAGAGTTCGGCTACAAGAACGCTACACCCCCCCCCCTATGACAGAGAATGTTTTCTTAGCAAATGGATCACCAGAAAAACCTTTTGAATGCTAAACAATCGAGCATGGAATTTCTGTACTGCCTCATTTATTTACCGAGAATCAAAACACACTACTCTCGCGCGAACGTTACATATGGAGGAATAATTTGAATTTTACACTGGGAGCTTCAAAGGACTTGAGCTGGCTCATGGATTCGCTTCAGTTCGCCTAAGTGCACCCCAGTATAATGAGTGAGTTGTGTAAAATACTACACACTTCTGATTTACATACTCTCCATCCTACGGTGCGGGTTTTCTTTTTAGCAAACATCCGCATATGGTGTATTGGTCCGTCGATTAACCATTCGCTTCACCGATACATTACTACTACTACTACTACTACTACTGATTTGTATCAGTCGACCGCCGATGTGGTTTCGCGCATTCAATTAAACCGTTCCAGAAGCAAAAGCCGAAAAGATCAATTGAGTTAACAGGTTATTTTTATATGCATGACATGATCAGCAAAATGTGGCAACAAGATAAGCGAAGCGCCTCAGATACAAATTTGCAATTATCTCTTAGCTGCGGGCGAACGTTTGCAACTTGACCGCCAGTTAGCCCCCGTTGGGGGCTAGCATTTTACGAGACGTCATTGTTTTTAACGTGCACCAGGCAGCAAGTTGAGATACAAAAAGATTTCTTCTCTAGCCACTTAAGCTAATGCATGGTTGACCACTGGATTGTTGTAGCTATAAATTGCATCAAATCCTCTGCCTCTGCTTGATAAGCATTTTGCCACCGTTTACCCACCGTTATGAGCGATTGTATCGTTAGCGCCACACAAAGTCATCGCAGCGAGTCGACCGACGATCAGTGATCGATCACAGAAACATGTCCAGTCCTCCGTTTATGAGCAGCTTAAGCAAGATCATTATGGTGGGTTGCTTGAAGCTTGTCATACGGGGACATTCTCTTCCCCCAAATACCACATCCCTCACTCCCCTTTTCCCCCTAATAACCCGCAAATATGTTAAGTCAGCTTAAAAAAGGTCATATTCTAATCGGCAAAAATTCTCGTACAAGTATTTCACATTAAGCCTCCCTCACGAACGAATACCACACACACAGCAGTGTGTGACGCAGCCTCTTCTTGTTCTCGGTGTGTTTTTGGGGGTAATCGGAAGGGAGACGCTGGAGCAGTAGTAGCGAGCCACCGTCACAGCATCTGGCAGCGTATATTTATCGAAGGCAAGGGAGGTACTACAACAAGTTAATTTTAATGGCTATTAGTTTCACCAGCATCATCGTGAGTGAGGCATGAAAAATGGCTGTTCGTTTATGAAATCCTCGCGTGTGGCCTAAACGTAGATTGTCACTGAACTATCACCGCGCAAAGGTGGAGCACGAAGATGGCTGCTGCTGTTCACGGTCATTCTACGCATGGGATGACATCCCTGTCGTATTGTCGTTAGTGCGTCAACAGACAGAGAGGATATGAGAGAGTAGCGGCCAAAAATTAGGCCACTATCGGAATCACAAACTACCTACAGCGAAGAATTTTGGATTGTTTTGATTGATGTCAATTGCTGGTGAATTCAATTGTTCGAGCACACGTCGTGGTCGAGGATCGATCACTGACTGTGCGCATCGTTAAATGCTGCCGGGAAGTTTTTGTCCACTGTTCTTAACCGTACAAGAACTGTA
The DNA here is from genome assembly GCA_002091835.1 of Anopheles maculatus. NCBI lineage: Eukaryota > Metazoa > Arthropoda > Insecta > Diptera > Culicidae > Anopheles > Anopheles maculatus. Next base: position 23,754 of record KZ062235.1, read on the forward strand.
CTCAATCTTGTTTAACGGTGTGCGAAAATGTTGTGCTAAGCTTACTGATCTAAACACAATACAGCCAGTCGTGGTGTGGAATATAAAAATGGTGCCCGCTAATGCGGCGGCTCAAGCTGCACCAAGAATGCATGGGAATTAACGTATTTAGCAAAACATTGCTCTAACACCATTAGCGAAGTTGTTGGACATGGAAGTCAGTGGGAATATCAATTCTGACCACCGAAACAAGCACAGCACCACTTGACCGTAGGATCGTGTCCCGGGACATGTGTGTGACTCAAGATCAAGATAAATGTTTATGATAAGCCAGCATTTATTTGCGTGCGGTCCAATTCTTCGATACACCAGAGCAACACATCGCTTCTTCTTCACGAATTTGGTGGCCACCTTCCGCGATGAATTATTAATTCCGTGGTTCGACGCCGTTTCGAAGCCTCATTTTATTGCTCATCGTACAGCACAAGCTGGAAAGTGGTTTATTAGGTTGCAGCGGTTTTGAAAATTATGATGTCATGCAATCGGTATGGGATCGATTACTGATCTAAACACAATACAGCCAGTCGTGGTGTGGAATATAAAAATGGTGCCCGCTAATGCGGCGGCTCAAGCTGCACCAAGAATGCATGGGAATTAACGTATTTAGCAAAACATTGCTCTAACACCATTAGCGAAGTTGTTGGACATGGAAGTCAGTGGGAATATCAATTCTGACCACCGAAACAAGCACAGCACCACTTGACCGTAGGATCGTGTCCCGGGACATGTGTGTGACTCAAGATCAAGATAAATGTTTATGATAAGCCAGCATTTATTTGCGTGCGGTCCAATTCTTCGATACACCAGAGCAACACATCGCTTCTTCTTCACGAATTTGGTGGCCACCTTCCGCGATGAATTATTAATTCCGTGGTTCGACGCCGTTTCGAAGCCTCATTTTATTGCTCATCGTACAGCACAAGCTGGAAAGTGGTTTATTAGGTTGCAGCGGTTTTGAAAATTATGATGTCATGCAATCGGTATGGGATCGACTTGTACCCGGCCTCAACGACGGCGTCGATGGCGACAACGGCTGCGAGTAGTGTGGAAGCCTTATACGACACCCCTTTTCCGAGTGATTAGTAACACAGCTGCATCGTTATCTGTCGCTTCTGGATGTGCTTTTTTGCGTGTTATTTGCATCACATTTCACACGCTGTTATGGTTGAAAGTTTACATCGGACGAATTTTGTTTTGGTAGACGGTGTATCTTACTGCTTGCCACACGGTGGCGCGCACATCCGAAGAGCAGATTAAGGGGAAGAATCTGTTTTCTTTTTGTTTACCCCGGATGGCTATTTCCAACTCGAAAACAATTTGGCTCTGCACAAGCGACGTCTACTTGGCGTCCCTGGTTGGGTGGAAAGGAATCAATGAATGCGTTAGAGTCATCTATCATCATCATCATCATCTATCGGGTGCTGATTGAATAGGCAATTTAGGTAGCAGAAGCTTACCGCACGCATCGCGAAGATGCGAAGATGATAACATCGATGGAAAGCAGCTGATATGGGGGGGCGGGCCGCCACCTTCAATTCCAGTTCCTATGATTTACGGGCGGCCCTTTTTCAGCCCAACCAGAAGGTTATTAGTCGCGCATGGTTCGATAAATCTTGCGCTGGCTGACATTGAATCCGCGCACCGTTTGCTGAATCCGATGGCGATGATAAACACCAGTCTAAATGGTGACAAATTGTTTGTTTTGAGGACAACAATGCTGGAACCTGGCCGTCGACAACTGACGGGAGAACCAGCACGCACACACACAGAAGTAACGTAAAATCAGGCAAAAACAAAATGATACTTCTCTTTTTTGCCTACTGTGAACCGCCTGGAGTGGTCGTTGTGGTGGTGGTTCAATGGCCTAATTGATTTATGGCGTACGCGTTCATGATCATCGCGGTAAACATCATGTTCGTGACAGGTAATGCAGTCACAGACAATCGGGTTGGGGGTGGGCGAATAGCAAAGCCATTCGGTCATTCAATGATTTACATGCAATCCTCTACCCAACCCACTGTTTGCACTCAAGTGCGCTCAAGACCTTCGTTGTGCCCTGTGTTAGCCAGCCCTGGAAGTGTCCTGCGCTGGATATGATTAATGTCGGATGACGCATGTTTCCAGTCGTAACTAGCACCAGCAGCGTTCCAGCCAGCTAGCCAGTGCGCTGCCACTGATCAACCTAGAAAACGTTACGACACAGCGTCTAAAGGGCATCATCGGGCGCCACCAGCACACAGAATGGTTGCAGAATGCCTCCTAATTAAAAGCAAACAATCCGGCGTGAGTCCACATGTGTCAAAGGGCTACGAGGAAATGGTCCCTCTCCCGACTCCTACACGCTACTGCTTTCATTTTCTCTCTTCATCTGTGTATGTGCTCCTTGATCTGTAAACTCGAATAGGAAGAAGAAAGAAACAAAAAACGAGCGAACAACAAACGGCCATTTTTCAAACGTTCTAAAACGTGCGGCCTTTGGCGCGTTCTTGATTATGTGTCAATAAGAGTGTTAATAGGTACAAATATGGTCACTTTGCGCCGGGTGCGCGGGTTAAGATCGGTAGCAAAATGGCACATATTAGAATGCCCGTCTCCAGGCGGTCGGCTGGCGTCACAGACGGACCGACCGGGTTCGGGCCACAAGCGTGACATGATAATTGATTGTTTGCCTATTGCCCGCCTGGAGTCTTCGAAGCAAAACGCGAATATGATAGCTTGAGCATAAAGGCCGCAGCACCGCATAGCTATGCTGGAACTTCCCAAAGCCAAACGGCAGGAAAGAACGAAGAATACGCACAAGCAGAATTGCACCAATGCCAGTAAGTTGTGTGACAATTTAGCTCCTTTTAGTCAGATTTAACGACAATGTGTGCCATTGCCGAACGATGATCAAGCATCATTCAAACCATTATTTATAACATCGTTTTGCCACATGCCTTTCGACTAGCGGTCGCTAAATGGCTGTAGCAGAGAGTGTAGTAGTGTGTTTATGGAACTATTAATCATATTACGTTCCTGCTGGGCCAAATCGCTCCAAATCGCTATCGCTTCCATCGATCAGGTGTTGCTACCGAAATCACCATAGATCGTTTGATTTTATTTGCGGTTTACGCCTTTCTAACATCGCACCCGATCGATCGTTTAGTTGTGGGTTGTTGTGGGTCCACGTTCACTTTTATCAATTTTTACGACCTCATCCACTCTGTATTCTTCAATCAAAGTTAGTAACGACGACGAAACGGTCGTCTCGGAAACCAGTAAATTGAATGCGCTAATTTCGCTTTATTGCAATCGATTGTGGTCACAGCTTCGGCGTCTGGTATAAACCGCGTTCGCGCTCACTGGACGATAGTACGTCCCACATCCCACTAATACGTCTAAGTACTCGAAGTCTTGTGGCAGTATGTTTTTTTGCTTAACAAAATTTAACGCACTGAACAAATGTGTATTTTACGCCGTTGTTTTTACCGGCTGCATGAAGAGAAGTGGGCTGAAACCAACAAAATATTGCTTCTCCTAGAAACCAAATTCTACATCACAGGCAAAATCATGCCAAATCCATGGGGCATCGCGCAGAGGAGGTACACGTGTTGGTACCCTGGTGCATTCTTTGTTTTCTTTGGAAGCTTTTTTTTTTCTAACTAAACCACTAGACATTAGCAGCACCAACAACTTTCTAATGCCTCCCTCGAGAGGTGCTGAGCCGCTGAGAAGTGAAACCGACTCATGGGCGTAATATTTACGACTTCCTGATCAAGGTTTGCTCGGTGAATTCTCGAGAACGCGCGTGCGTTTTTTTTTGTGCGCGATATTACGGGACGCTAAGTTGAGTCAGCAAAACGCAAAGGGATTTCTCGATTTTTTTCGCCAAGACGTGCATACAATCGTAATGCATGCAATGTGTTTATTTTGTGGGATAAGAAGTTGTTTACTCAATTGTTTCAGTCAACTCGCTAGAATATGCAAGT
>KZ062235.1:30866-94689 GCA_002091835.1 Anopheles maculatus
CCCCCCCCTATGACAGAGAATGTTTTCTTAGCAAATGGATCACCAGAAAAACCTTTTGAATGCTAAACAATCGAGCATGGGATTTCTGTACTGTCTCATTTATTTAACGAGAATCAAAACACACTACTCTCGCGCGAACGTTACATATGGAGGAATAATTTGAATTTTACACTGGGAGCTTCAAAGGACTTGAGCTGGCTCATGGATTCGCTTCAGTTCGCCTAAGTGCACCCCAGTATAATGAGTGAGTTGTGTAAAATACTACACACTTCTGATTTACATACTCTCCATCCTACGGTGCGGGTTTTCTTTTTAGCAAACATCCGCATATGGTGTATTGGTCCGTCGATTAACCATTCGCTTCACCGATACATTACTACTACTACTACTACTACTACTGATTTGTATCAGTCGACCGCCGATGTGGTTTCGCGCATTCAATTAAACCGTTCCAGAAGCAAAAGCCGAAAAGATCAATTGAGTTAACAGGTTATTTTTATATGCATGACATGATCAGCAAAATGTGGCAACAAGATAAGCGAAGCGCCTCAGATACAAATTTGCAATTATCTCTTAGCTGCGGGCGAACGTTTGTAACTTGACCGCTAGTAGCATTTTACGAGACGTCATTGTTTTTAACGTGCACCAGGCAGCAAGTTGAGATACAAAAAGATTTCTTCTCTAGCCACTTAAGCTAATGCATGGTTGACCACTGGATTGTTGTAGCTATAAATTGCATCAAATCTTCTGCCTCTGCTTGATAAGCATTTTGCCACCGTTTACCCTGTCCTTACGAGCGATTGTATCGTTAGCGCCACACAAAGTCATCGCAGCGAGTCGACCGACGATCAGTGATCGATCACAGAAACATGTCCAGTCCTCCGTTTATGAGCAGCTTAAGCAAGATCATTATGGTGGGTTGCTTGAAGCTTGTCATACGGGGACATTCTCTTCCCCCAAATACCACATCCCTCACTCCCCTTTTCCCCCTAATAACCCGCAAATATGTTAAGTCAGCTTAAAAAAGGTCATATTCTAATCGGCAAAAATTCTCGTACAAGTATTTCACATTAAGCCTCCCTCACGAACGAATACCACACACAGCAGCGTGTGACGCAGCCTCTTCTTGTTCTCGGTGTGTTTTTGGGGGTAATCGGAAGGGAGACGCTGGAGCAGTAGGAGCGAGCCACCGTCACAGCATCTGGCAGCGTATATTTATCGAAGGCAAGGGAGGTACTACAACAAGTTAATTTTAATGGCTATTAGTTTCACCAGCATCGCCGTGAGTGAGGCATGAAAAATGGCTGTTCGTTTATGAAATCCTCGCGTGTGGCCTAAACGTAGATTGTCACTGAACTACCACCGCGCAAAGGTGGAGCACGAAGATGGCTGCTGCTGTTCACGGTCATTCTACGCATGGGATGACATCCCTGTCGTATTGTCGTTAGTGCGTGAACAGACAGAGAGGATATGAGAGAGTAGCGGCCAAAAATTAGGCCACTATCGGAATCACAAACTACCTACAGCGAAGAATTTTGGATTGTTTTGATTGATGTCAATTGCTGGTGAATTCAATTGTTCGAGCACACGTCGTGGTCGAGGATCGATCACTGACTGTGCGCATCGTTAAATGCTGCCGGGAAGTTTTTGTCCACTGTTATTAACCGTACAAGAACTGTACTCAATCTTGTTTAACGGTGTGCGAAAATGTTGTGCTAAGCTTACTGATCTAAACACAATACAGCCAGTCGTGGTGTGGAATATAAAAATGGTGCCCGCTAATGCGGCGGCTCAAGCTGCACCAAGAATGCATGGGAATTAACGTATTTAGCAAAACATTGCTCTAACACCATTAGCGAAGTTGTTGGACATGGAAGTCAGTGGGAATATCAATTCTGACCACCGAAACAAGCACAGCACCACTTGACCGTAGGATCGTGTCCCGGGACATGTGTGTGACTCAAGATCAAGATAAATGTTTATGATAAGCCAGCATTTATTTGCGTGCGGTCCAATTCTTCGATACACCAGAGCAACACATCGCTTCTTCTTCACGAATTTGGTGGCCACCTTCCGCGATGAATTATTAATTCCGTGGTTCGACGCCGTTTCGAAGCCTCATTTTATTGCTCATCGTACAGCACAAGCTGGAAAGTGGTTTATTAGGTTGCAGCGGTTTTGAAAATTATGATGTCATGCAATCGGTATGGGATCGACTTGTACCCGGCCTCAACGACGGCGTCGATGGCGACAACGGCTGCGAGTAGTGTGGAAGCCTTATACGACACCCCTTTTCCGAGTGATTAGTAACACAGCTGCATCGTTATCTGTCGCTTCTGGATGTGCTTTTTTGCGTGTTATTTGCATCACATTTCACACGCTGTTATGGTTGAAAGTTTACATCGGACGAATTTTGTTTTGGTAGACGGTGTATCTTACTGCTTACCACCACACGGTGGCGCGCACATCCGAAGAGCAGATTAAGGGGAAGAATCTATTTTCTTTTTGTTTACCCCGGATAGCTATTTCCAACTCAAAAACAATTTGGCTCTGCACAAGCGACGTCTACTTGGCGTCCCTGGTTGGGTGGAAAGGAATCAATGAATGCGTTAGAGTCATCTATCATCATCATCATCATCTATCGGGTGCTGATTGAATAGGCAATTTAGGTAGCAGAAGCTTACCGCACGCATCGCGAAGATGCGAAGATGATAACATCGATGGAAAGCAGCTGATATGGGGGGGCGGGCCGCCACCTTCAATTCCAGTTCCTATGATTTACGGGCGGCCCTTTTTCAGCCCAACCAGAAGGTTATTAGTCGCGCATGGTTCGATAAATCTTGCGCTGGCTGACATTGAATCCGCGCACCGTTTGCTGAATCCGATGGCGATGATAAACACCAGTCTAAATGGTGACAAATTGTTTGTTTTGAGGACAACAATGCTGGAACCTGGCCGTCGACAACTGACGGGAGAACCAGCACGCACACACACAGAAATAACGTAAAATCAGCCAAAAACAAAATGATACTTCTCTTTTTTGCCTACTGTGAACCGCCTGGAATGGTCGTTGTGGTGGTGGTTCAATGGCCTAATTGATTTATGGCGTACGCGTTCATGATCATCGCGGTAAACATCATGTTCGTGACAGGTAATGCAGTCACAGACAATCGGGTTGGGGGTGGGCGAATAGCAAAGCCATTCGGTCATTCAATGATTTACATGCAATCCTCTACCCAACCCACTGTTTGCACTCAAGTGCGCTCAAGACCTTCGTTGTGCCCTGTGTTAGCCAGCCCTGGAAGTGTCCTGCGCTGGATATGATTAATGTCGGATGACGCATGTTTCTAGTCGTAACTAGCACCAGCAGCGTTCCAGCCAGCTAGCCAGTGCGCTGCCACTGATCAACCTAGAAAACGTTACGACACAGCGTCTAAAGGGCATCATCGGGCGCCACCAGCACACAGAATGGTTGCAGAATGCCTCCTAATTAAAAGCAAACAATCCGGCGTGAGTCCACATGTGTCAAAGGGCTACGAGGAAATGGTCCCTCTCCCGACTCCTACACGCTGCTGCTTTCATTTTCTCTCTTCATCTATGTATGTGCTCCTTGATCTGTAAACTCGAATAGGAAGAAGAAAGAAACAAAAAACGAGTGAACAACAAACGGCCATTTTTCAAACGTTCTAAAACGTGCGGCCTTTGGCGCGTTCTTGATTATGTGTCAATAAGGGTGTTAATAGGTACAAATATGGTCACTTTGCGCCGGGTGCGCGGGTTAAGATCGGTAGCAAAATGGCACATATTAGAATGCCCGTCTCCAGGCGGTCGGCTGGCGTCACAGACGGACCGACCGGGTTCGGGCCACAAGCGTGACATGATAATTGATTGTTTGCCTATTGCCCGCCTGGAGTCTTCGAAGCAAAACGCGAATAGGATAGCTTGAGCATAAAGGCCGCAGCACCGCATAGCTATGCTGGAACTTCCCAAAGCCAAACGGCAGGAAAGAACGAAGAATACGCACAAGCAGAATTGCACCAATGCCAGTAAGTTGTGTGACAATTTAGCTCCTTTTAGTCAGATTTAACGACAATGTGTGTCATTGTCCGCCCGTGTTGTTGTGAACGATGATCAAGCATCATTCAAACCATTATTTATAACATCGTTTTGCCACATGCCTTTCGACTAGCGGTCTCGAAATGGCTGTAGCAGAGAGTGTAGTAGTGTGTTTATGGAACTATTAATCATATTACGTTCCTGCTGGGCCAAATCGCTCCAAATCGCTATCGCTTCCATCGATCAGGTGTTGCTACCGAAATCACCATAGATCGTTTGATTTTATTTGCGGTTTACGCCTTTCTAACATCGCACCCGATCGATCGTTTAGTTGTGGGTTGTTGTGGGTCCACGTTCACTTTTATCAATTTTTACGACCTCATCCACTCTGTATTCTTCAATCAAAGTTAGTAACGACGACGAAACGGTCGTCTCGGAAACCAGTAAATTGAATGCGCTAATTTCGCTTTATTGCAATCGATTGTGGTCACAGCTTCGGCGTCTGGTATAAACCGCGTTCGCGCTCACTGGACGATAGTACGTCCCACATCCCACTAATACGTCTAAGTACTCGAAGTCTTGTGGCAGTATGTTTTTTTGCTTAACAAAATTTAACGCACTGAACAAATGTGTATTTTACGCCGTTGTTTTTACCGGCTGCATGAAGAGAAGTGGGCTGAAACCAACAAAATATTGCTTCTCCTAGAAACCAAATTCTACATCACAGGCAAAATCATGCCAAATCCATGGGGCATCGCGCAGAGGAGGTACACGTGTTGGTACCCTGGTGCATTCTTTGTTTTCTTTGGAAGCGTTTTTTTTTCTAACTAAACCACTAGACATTAGCAGCACCAACAACTTTCTAATGCCTCCCTCGAGAGGTGCTGAGCCGCTGAGAAGTGAAACCGACTCATGGGCGTAATATTTACGACTTCCTGATCAAGGTTTGCTCGGTGAATTCTCGAGAACGCGCGTGCGTTTTTTTTTTTGTGCGCGATATTACGGGGCGCTAAGTTGAGTCAGCAAAACGCAAAGGGATTTCTCGATTTTTTTCGCCAAGACGTGCATACAATCGTAATGCATGCAATGTGTTTATTTTGTGGGATAAGAAGTTGTTTACTCAATTGTTTCAGTCAACTCGCTAGAATATGCAAGTCCCTTTGCGCACAAGCTCCCGAACAAACACATTACACTGCCTTTATAATCTGCGGCCGTGAGTTATTCGGACTCTTTTTAAGCTCCAATGGAATCACAAGATTTATTACGTTAATTCATCTTACTCTGCAGGAGAAAATATTTTGTGCCTTATAATCGTGCATGAACGTGCTAATATGCCAACGTAAGATACGTAGAAAATGTGCTATTTATACTGTTGGCGCGATTGTTATCCAACCGGTTGCTTTTAAGTCTATTTTTTCAATCAAGGAACTATGCCGAGAATTCCATACATTCAAAATTTAAGGGTGCTATGTACAATCATTCGCGTCACGATCGCGATCGCGAATGGGTGAGGAAATTCGGAGCAAACCGACGAACGAATGGTTATCGATTCAATCGAAAACACATAAATCACTTAACGCCCAGACCGGGTTCGCTAGTTTTAGCTAACAGAATTGATTGTGCACCAAACGATGCGACTAGGGTTAAGAGGTCAGTTGGCGAATCATGGTTGAGCTGTACGAAACGAGTGTTTTGACGGATATTGATGAGTGTGTGTGTGTGTGTGAATATGTGAAGAGAAATGAAATGCAGGTGTGCAGCACCAACCCAAGCCAAACTGGAGCTGCCATCAATTCATCGGACGCTTATCGTCGTCGTGATCCTCTACCGAGTTCTACATATTTCACAGTAGCAAATATTGAACGAGGACGGGTTTAGTTTTCCTTGCCAACGGTGATGTACACAAATGATCACGACGCCGCTGATTGGTGGGCGGCACGACGAAAGCTTTTTAATGGCCATTTCGCATTCCGTTCCAAGCCGCATCGATCAAATTTTCCGCTTAGGATCCATCCTACTTCATGTGGGTATGTATGTGCTTATCACAACAATCGTAATTGTCTGCCCAATCTCTGGCGCACAGCAGCACGGCCTAACACAGCTGATTGTGTTTGGCAAACACACATACACGTACCCACACACAACACAGCTACAATAACATCATGGGGCGCGCAGCTTTCGAGAGTGCCGGCAGAATCGTGGAACTAAATAATCTCCGCAGAAATACCATGACCAATGCACCACACCACTGTGGTCCGTATAAAATATATTGTGCGCAGAGAAGATTTATGTGCGCCTCGCTGAAGCCCCGGTCGGTCACTGCCCATCGGAATGCCTTCCGGTTCGATGTGGTATCTGGATGTGGCTCTCTATCACTACACTGTTCGTGAACACCTATCCATTACCCCCGTTCCAGGTACGGTAGAATCGTGACGCACCATCACCACAGCACGCTAGGGGGAGCTATGTGTGTGCATGTCGAGAGCAGACATAAGATGGGGTATGGCCTCTTGTGCGTTCCCTGGGGGCGACAAGCAGGCAGCAAATCTATACGGGGAGCAACATTTGCATGCTTCCGATGACGACTGCACTTTCACTGCAAGCAGAGGGTTGTGTAAGGTACCGACCAAGCTAATCACCCCCAAGCGGTTCGGTGGGTGGTGAGTGTCCTTTTCGGACTTTCTCTCGGATGCTTCCTGCGGTTGACGAACGACCGTATAATGTCAATGGTGATCATGCCGGCGCCAGCAGGCAGGCGGCTGATCGTTGTTTTTGAACTGCATGATCGCATCAAACAATCGGCCATATTTTCCAGCAATCCTCCACCGATCGGTCGTGGGTGGAAGCGGACCTACAAACTATTAACCTCCAAGTGAACCTGGTCGCACTTGGAGCACGATCAATGTTTGCCTTAATCTAATAAATCATTAGCTTTCTTCGACCACATCATGAACGATCAATAGGGCTTTTAAATTTCGTTTGAAGTACTCTTGGAAAAGTGCCACTAAAACCTTTAATTCTTCCCACCACCGAAGGGTTAAGCGCTGGCTGATTTGCACCCCTCTGGCAGGAATAGCCGATATGCGAGAGATTTGCAAGCGACAATCCGATTAGCAACGAGTAATGCATATGACTCACGGGAGGGGTACTGCTGACGCCTATTTTAAAATGATACATCTCACCGTTCGTCTGGGAACTCAATTTCTTTACCACCATTCTCCTTGCATTATTATCGTTGCCGGCGCAGGGTCTCGTTTACATCATTATGCTGCTAGTCAACTAGCACCGTCCCAATCGGCGAAAGCGGGAATGGTGGTGCTAGTCTGGCGGACACGCGAACACTGTAGACGGCATCATGCTGTTTGTTTACTTCGAGCAAAGAGCAAATATTTTCGAAGGTAAACATTGGAATCAGCAATTTACCTATCCGAAACACCGACAGCACACCACAGCAGCTACTCTTTCACACCACAGAGAGCGCAAAACGCACGCCTTTTTACCAACTGTTACTTTCATTAAGAGATCACAGCTAGCAGCGCATTCGCCACAAGAATAAAAAGTGCGCATAAAGACAAAACAGAAAGCGCAGTTCCCGCAGCGACTACTCATCGCTTAATTCGTTCCGTTGACGTCGGTGCAAAATTCAAGACTCTTTCAAGATTTTTTTTGCTGTCGATTTTCCACAAGCAGCAACGCCATTTAATCAACAATGTGAGTTGAATGGTATCCGCATCACAAAACCAACGTTGAATGTACATACCTTCCAACGGGGACCAAACCCCAATGATGAATAATATTATGGTTGCGCGGAACGGTGGTAGACCGAATGACTAATCGTCCTAAAATATCTGTACACAATCGCCCTACTATATCTACCATTCACTAGGCATTACGGGGATGAATGTTTCGTTTGTGCTATTAAATGAATTAAGTGCACCCTCGGGGGCGTAACGAACGTTCGTGCACCTGAACGGTGCGCTGGTAATCAGAAAAAAAACAACAACATTGCGCTTGCTAATCAGCTGTGGGCGAAACTGATGTTCCTTGTAACACATCCTTTAATCCTTTCCTTAGAGTGACTAAAAATAATTATTTCGCTACACATTTCACTTTCTACTTAGCTCTGCTCTGTTGTGCTTTTGGAAAAAAACGAAAACGATCAACCCTTATACAAGGGACTATCTGTGAAACCTTTGGCATCGTTCAGCTAGAGCGGGGCACGCAATCCTACCCCGTTGTCAGAAGGGCATAAGATTTGATCTTTGGGCATAGGAGGAGATCGTACACCTCTAGCAAACTACCCATTTGTATCTGCCTTCAATTAAAATATTTCAAATTCCCTAGCCCCCCCTCCCCGGTTCACTTTTCCGCTGATCTCCACGCTGGCCATCGAGTTCCTCCCTCTATCGCATCGGCAAGCCATACCCTAATGCTCGAGTGGTTTATTTACCGCTTGTGTTCTGTTGCAGAGAGAGAGAGAGAGACGGAGCAAAAAAGGAAGAACAAAACGTGAACAGGAATACAAATCGTTCACATCAGCTGATTGTGAAGTGAGTGTCAGTCGGGCAAGCCCAACTGCACGCAAACACATGCGAGGTCTGAAGATAGCTGATCATCACACACAGCTGATTGTTCGCCCTCCGCCCGTTTGGTTGGTCCCGTTTTTCCACGCCCTTTATCAAGATCGCGCTCGGTTGTGAACAATTAGCAGTGAAGGTCGGGGTCTTCTTGCAATGCGCGCGCAAACGGTGTTCACACACAGCACGTGGACATTTTGGCGAACATTGTCGGGAATGCGTTGGAATGGTGATGTCGACAATGTTGTTAAGCGAAACGAAACATGACACAGGACAACAACACGAGTACGACCTCACGTGAAGGCCGATGGTAATCATCAGGTATTCTCGTTCGGCGTAGGTTGATTCTTATCGTGGTGAAAGCAGCGGCATTGGCAACAATTGCTGGCGCAATCTCCACACACGCATCCAGCCACACTATTGGTGGCCCTGTGTGGAATGTGTGTTGCAATTAAATCCCGAGTTGGAATGAAAAATAATCCATCTCGAGTTTTTTTTCCGATCTTTTCATAAACACAACCGGATCGTGCGTGACACGGGTAGCCGCACAGGAGGCAAACGCTACAATTTAAGCCCAAATCAATCAATTCACAACAACAGACAGCAAGTAGCACTCCTGTCATCATTTCCACGCTTCGCTTATAAGCGCCAGAGGCAGAGCAACTGCTTCTCAGCAGGATGACAGTGTGTAATTGATATGTAGTCGAGTACTCCCACAAATGTGGTTTCCTGCGTGGTGAATGCTCAGTGAGAAGCACCGTACGATTACCGTGATGCAGCCACTCGTTTTGATTATCTCGATTGCTGGCAGCAGCTATTCCTGTGTACGTCGTCCCCAATGCTTATAGTGGCTGTGGAATGTAAATCGTGAACCGTTTCACGGCTCACATACCACAGGCTCGTCAACTAATCGCTCAAAATGCCATTTTATTTCCGACCGGCCCTTATTTAGCCATGACGGATGGATGGAACTTACCAAGCAAATATTATGCACTCGGGTTGGGTCGCAGGCACGCGACACTTGCTTGGGGTAGTGTTGTTATCGTGCGATAAATAAATAAGGAAATATTCTACTATCAAACAAAACAACCTTACAGCGGTCACACATAACATACGAGAGAAGTAATGTTTGTTTACCGTCTCACTTAAACGACTCACTATCTTTCGAATAAAACGATCGAGTGTGGCGGAAATTAGTGGAGAGACATTTGTCTTACAGCTCAATTACCTTACAAACAACGCCGACATTCATTTGCTATTCCGATCGGTGTCGAAATTTACGAGACGTTAACAATGTCAACACCGATCGATCGGGTCCTTGATATTTCAAATGCCATTATCCTTTCGGATTAAAGTGAAAGGTGGCAAAAGGATGGGTGATCGCAAATATCTTGTGGTAATGCGCGATCGATTTTATTTTCCAAAATACACCGCTGCTTCGAATGGTGTCCTTCGGCCTCTGAGTACTACAATTTATTAGTGTGTAATCTTATGGATTGTGGGATCCTGTTACCGGTAGTTACACTTCATGGCCATTACCCGTGAGAATGGATGCATTGGATGCAATGGAGGGTGCGATGCTTGAGAAGCCACAGCTCATCGTGCAGAAATAGTTCTCCTTCAAGTGCAGTTGCGTCGTTAATCGCCACCAGCAGCTTCGAACGAGGTCACCATTAGCGTTCAGATGCACTTCTTAAGTGACGTTGTGAATCATGCGTTTTGCATTTCTAATGAATTAGCACGTCGAGAACAATTCGTAAACCGGAAGTTGTGCGTCATGGCTGCTTTGATTTACACACCATAGACTTGCCAGCCGCAGTTCCATTTGTGACAGTTAAAGAAAGGATTCATTAGGATAATCATCGGTCAAGGGATTTCCCTTGGACACTAACGAGCAGATTAAAACCGATTTTTGTCCAATGTCACACGCGGCTTGTCTCACTGCTTGTGGCCGAGGTGGTTAGATAGTTTGGAAGTGTGACCTAGCTAGATAAAACCGGGCGTGACACAGAAGAATCCTCCACAGTGCGGTGGTGATGGGGGATAGAAAAATGTGATAAGGTTGCATCATTAGCAACCGTCTGAATGAGTGTGTGTGTGTGTGTGCCTGTGTGTGTGCGTTTGCGTATGCGAGTCGGTCAGAGACGTGGTCGGGAACGTCTTCATCACCGCTGGTGTCAGTTTGGACGCGAACGGCGAAGACTCCGTACGAACGTTCTTGCCTCAACCGGTCGCTTGCTTTCTCGTGTATGTGTCGCGAAGGCAGTTTTGAGAACGCCGAAGTCTACGGTACGTGCTACTGCATTTGGACTGATTTAGAAAGAGCTTCTCTTGTACCACCCTGTTATGTTTCCGAAATCTTGAAGTGCATCCCTGTGCATTAGACTACCCCATTCTACGGGGGTGACTGGCGCGCACGTGCAGCAGCATTGTGTGTGATCGTGTGAAAGTTATGCAATAAATGTGGTTTGTGCTGTGCCGTGTTGTGTCAGGGAGGCGCTTAACAGATGTGCAAGAACAGTGTGTTGGGTCTTGGTCGACATTTTTCATGACAGACGTGAACCACGAGACGGTCGTTAGCGAGCCGTCGTAGCACGATGAACTGATTATGGCAAATTTCCACTCACTAAGGATTCTCCCAATCAGTTAATTCTATTAGTTCTTTGCAATAAGAATTCATAGGATCTAAAGGTATTAGCAAAAATGCTACCGAATATATCGGTAGAACGCATCGTGTCCTGATAGGCTAATCTTCAAGATACTCACAAAAAGTTGTTTGTGGATGCATCGTTTAGCAGCTATTTGTCGGATTTCACACCTTGTTGTTGTGTTTGTCGCCCGGATATGCAGTTCGATTGCGTCTTCGTCGCGGTACGTGTAGTGGATGCAGATGTAATTATCGCACCATGTCACCTGCACCCATCGTGTGCAGATCAAACAAGAGCCGAGCCGAGTGTGGAATGTGCGGTCGCTGATCTCGCCAGAAGCAAACAAGTTTTGGTGTTGGATTTTCGGGAGATTGTGGCAAAACACACTCACAAGCAATACACCATTCCACCTAAACTGCGTCGTTTCGGACAATGACACATTTGCCACCCTTGTCTCGCCAACCTCATGTGCCAGCGAGTCGTGCAAGCAGTGCGTTTTGCTGAGTGTGAGCAAAGTTTGACTAAACGGCACACGGGTATGCCGATTACGATCGGCGCAAACCGGGCGGTATATATGAGTTGTCTGTCAATGTCAATGCCAGTACCTACTCGACGGCACCCAGTTTGGAAGTGGTCATCCTGTCGTATGGAGAGCGTAGCGCGTAGTGTGTAGTGCTTTCGATATAATCAGCCCCAGGGGAAAAAATCAACCATGCACAGACAGCACATCAGCGCGGCATTCTCGCCAAAGAAGCCACCGTGTCTCTAATCAACAACAACTCACCCAACGGATGCCCACTTCTTCGGGGGCAAGCAATCGGGGAGGCATCACCAAACCGTTTCGCGCAGCATGCAAACATGAGATGATGTTTATTTTTATCCACATTTATGAACTCACCCGGTGTTAAATTGAGCCACTGCCATTTTTCCCCCTTCTTTGATGGCATTCCGTTTCATTTGTTTTCGCTCGCTTGTCGACGCACACTTACCTGTGTGTTTGGACTTGGTGCCCGCACTGAATGCGATGCGTTGTAGCTAGTTGCCGGATATGAGACCGATGACGAGTGTACCCGCGCGAATTGCTGCCAAACTGCAAAACAAGATGGTTGAAGCTAGAAGGCAAATGGTAACACAAGTGGGTTAGTACGGCGATGTGGTACAGCTGGGGATCATCTACTCTCAGAGACTTGAGGATGCGTGTTGGAAAGGGACGCTCAACCCATTGGTTGGAGACAGCTAATTGACATACTTTTACTACACTCGCACTCAAACCATTCTTTTTAAACTGGAATCGACACATTCGCATTTGTATTATTGACAGTTAGCGAAGTGCTTTAAACGAATCTCGAATCATCGTAATTCTTATTAGGAGAAACAATGTCAACATTTTGCTCTCGAGTACAGCTGTCGTCGCTACCGAGTAGTACCCCACCGGGGGAAAGGACAATTGAGCCACTTTACTAAAAATCGTTCATATTCGTGCTTGTGCAAAGTTACAAGAGGTATGTGTGTGCCAGTCAGTGTCGCTTGGTTTCACCGTTTGCTCATTGAAAACAGTTGCGTTTTTGCGAATGTTTGAAGAGGCTTTGGGGAAAATCCCCAAAAATGTTCGGTCGTTTCAGTTACTGTTTCAACAACCGTTGCCCACTAAGAAATGTACGCAGACAGGCATGTGGCATGTACGCGTAACAGGCATCATCTGTTCCCCGGTTCTGTTTATGTTTTATGTTTCTTATTTCTGTAGTAGCCTTCCCATGTGCGGGAAATAGTTACGTTTACTTGGTTCACGTTTTTAATAATAAAATAAAATAATAAAAAAAATATAGAAAAGTCGATCTGACGGTCTGGCCAACTAAATTGTAAAAAAAACAATCTGGAGGAAAGATTTGGCAGAACAATTACTTTCTATTTTATACGTCAGAATCAAAATTATCAACTTCTCTACAGTTTATGTTGCAAATATGGTGTTGTGCCGTAATATTCAAATAAATTATGCTGTACAATATAAACACTCTAACTGGTATTCTTATTTTCTTTTGTTGCAGTTGAGTACAAGATAGGGATGAAGTATCTGCTGCTCTTCTTAGCGCTGGCAGCCTCTGCCAGCGTGCAAGCAGTGAGCCGTTTTCGTCAAGAATTCCCTGGACCGTACTGTGCGGCGCGTCGGTATGATCCCTGCTGTCGTGATCGTCAGGATGGCTGTTCCCAACCTATATCTAGTGAGTTTTGCTTTGTCAGCGAACCCTGCTTTCTGAACGATTTGATCTCTACATCGTATTTTCATGTGCACTATAGCAACGCTGTGCTACTGCGACGAGTTTTGTCAACGAGGTGAGCATGGCGATTGTTGCCCCGATTACGAGGAAGTGTGTGAAGGTATTACTCCTGAACCGGAAAATGCCACATCGTGCGTACACAAGAATCATTACTTCACACCGTACCATGACGTTGTAGTGGACAACTGCAATACTTGGTGAGAGGAGTTCCTAAAAGTATTCGTCGCCCGGTTTGACGTATAAATGTTGCTGATGTTGTGATTTCCCATTGTAGCAAATGCAACTACGACGGATCAGTCACCTGTACAGAGGATGTGTGCCTGGTAGATGACGATCTTCTGCGCCAGTTACAACATCTGGAGCGCTCCGTTGGATGGAAGGCAACTAATTATACCGAATGGTGGGGACGAAAATATGACCAAGCTAAGAAGCTCCGTCTTGGTACGTTCTACCCGAAAGTTCCTGTAAAGGGAATGAAACGGATCACTAATAAGGCAGGCTCGTTGCCAAGGCATTTCGATGCAAGTGAGCACTGGACTGGACTGATCACTGAGGCTCGCGATCAAGGTAAATACTTTTAGGCAGGCGTGAATGCTCTCCTACGTTATGATATAATACTATTGCACTACTTCACAGGATGGTGCGGTTCGTCCTGGGCTTTCTCCACAGCAACGATGGCTTCCGATCGTTTCGCGATCCTTTCAAAGGGACGCGAAATGATTCAGCTCGCTCCACAACAGATGCTTGCCTGCGTGCGTCGCCAGCACGGATGTAACGGAGGGTACTTGGATGCCGTTTGGTATTACTTACGTAAAATAGGGTACGTATAGGCTATACGGTAGATGTTCGATTTGTTTGCGCCCGCTGTTCACTGGATCGCAATTTAATTTCTTTTTTGGCTTGCAGAGTTGTCGATGAAGCCTGCTATCCTTACATTGCGGCACAGAATGTGTGCAAAATCCAACCGGGCGATACATTGATTACGGCCAACTGTGAGCTGCCTGCTAAGGTGAATCGAACCGACATGTACCGAATGGGTCCGGCGCTAAGTCTTAACAACGAAACCGATATCATGACTGAGATCAAGGATCGCGGAACAGTGCAGGGTGAGAGTTTTTTTTTTTTTTTGGGGAGAGTGATACTGATGCAGAAGAGCCTGAATGTTCGTTTTGTTTCTTTGTGTTTGCAGCTATCATGCGAGTGTATCGCGATTTCTTCTCGTACCGAAGTGGAATTTACCGTCACTCGGCCGCAGCCACCCCTGCCGACGAACGTTCCGCTTACCATTCAGTGCGTCTAATCGGTTGGGGCGAGGAACGTGTTGGCTATGAAGTCGTCAAATATTGGGTAATACTCCAAACTGACTCTACCTTACAAATAGATCTGATTCATTTTCTTTTTCTCTTTTCTTAGATTGCAATAAACTCCTGGGGACAATGGTGGGGCGAGAATGGACGCTTCCGCATTCTGCGCGGATCGAACGAGTGTGAAATTGAGAGTTACGTCCTAGCCTCCAACCCTTACGTACACGAACACGTCGAGGCTATACGCAATGTGGGAGACCTGCAGGAGTTCTACGTCGGAACGGGTTATGTTCCACACCCCAGTCGCCGCTATCCACCGTATGGACGTGGCTAAAATGAGCGAGCCTCGTTGTTGTATGTAATGTACCGGCAACTGTTGTCGGCGCAACTTCTATCGTGATCGTTTATGCGTATTTTGTCTTACTCTCGATACACAAACGCTTAGCACAAAAGTTCTTCATTTTCCATATTCTAGCTGTGAAGATATGCACAGTATTAAAGGCGGAAAGGGCATGCGAGAGTCGTTATACCCGGTCACAAAAGCCATATAAAACAAGCAATCGAAATTACAATTAGCGCCTAGAAAGCCGGTCATCGAACGAGACACCGACACTTTACTTTTATCAAAGCTTCGACAAAATTAGTTTGTTTAATTTATAAAAGCCAAAGCGCTTCTATGTGGAAAATCGAGGATGGGAATCCTTGGGAGCTGTCCCAAGAAATCAACACAAACACAAAATGCTGCCATTGCGCTCTGAAGCACTATACCCGTAACTTTAACCAAAACTGCTTTCGATGGTGTTCATAGCGTGCAAAATTGTTGTACCGTTTGATGAAATCTTCCTAGTTCTCAGTATCGCACGCACCTTGCACACCGTGTGCATTATTGTTGTGTTTCTCTCCGTTTCTGAACAAGTTGTACATGTTAGGAGATAGCGAACGTAAAATTGTTTTATTCTATAAGTTCAATATTGGTTTTTTAAAACAAGAAATAACCTTAGGTGCACGAGTGAATGTATGATACTACTATGTACAGTTGTTTCCTTTCGAACAAATATTACTATCGAAACGAAGCGCACTAGTCCTGCGAAGAGTGTTCTCCGTCAACAATTCGTCCGGTCGTCATCGTGTTGACCAAATTTTATGAATCAAGTAAATTTTCACCCAAGAATCTAACACAAACACCGTTTTGGCCCATTGCTGCTGTTTTAATGTGAAAGGGGATTTGTGTGTACATTGGTTAAGTTTTTTTCCGATTTCAATGGTGTCGAAACTGTGTATACGAAAAAATACATGTAATGATGCTGTTTATATAATAAAGTGGATAAACTACACTTTGCAGAGTTGTTTTGTTTTGGGGAATTTTTCAATAAAACTAAATAAGCAACGATTCTCTTTCAAATGATCAATCTTTCTCTTACAATCGTGTGAATCGTTAAATTTTCATTCTCCGATGGGTTTAACGACTTTTTCAAATACCTCGATTTAACGAAACCTTGCACGGAACATGCTCGTTGTATAGTTTCGTCAAATCATGTATGAATGCAACCAGTTCGTCACCACGAACCAAAAGCCGAAGCGCAAACATTTTTTTCTCCGATTGTTGACAGAACCAGTCTGACAGCAACGGAACACAGAAAAATAAGAACCTGAATCGCCTAAGAAGCAGTCAAAGATAATCAAGAGAGGATAGATAATAAATAATGGTAAGTGCAAATCAGAGTAATAATCACTTTTCGGGCCATTATCCCGCCCCCTTGCAAGTGCCCCTTTTCGACGTACGGCAAAAATACAACGCCGTCCTGCACCGGTGTACCACGGACAGAAGTAAACAATCCGCATTGCCACCATGTACCTGTGGAATTCGGCCAACTTGGATAACTCGGCGCTGTATCGACGATCTGCCCAGGTTATCCCACCAACCTGTGACTCATTTTATCACATTCGCCCCATTCACATCACTTCCGTGAACTATCCATGCACTAATCGGATCACTTTATCTACGCTACACACAGCCTCAAACACCGATAAACTCCATCGACGAGCAGGACAAGCTGCTGAATGAAGCGATGACGGTGGTGCGGTCACAGTCCTTTCAGATGAAACGCTTTCTGGACAAGGACCGGCTAATGGAGGCTATGCGTTGCGCTTCCACGATGCTTGGCGAACTGCGAACATCGCTGCTGTCGCCCAAAAGCTACTACGAGCTGTACATGGCGATTACGGATGAGTTGCGGCACTTCGAGCACTACCTGTTGGACGAATTTCAAAAGGGTCGCAAGGTGCCGGATCTCTACGAACACGTGCAGTATGCTGGCAACATCGTGCCACGGCTGTATCTACTCATTACGGTCGGATTAGTGTACATCAAAACGAACAGCGCGCTGAAGCGTAGCATCCTGAAGGATTTGGTGGAGATGTGTCGTGGTGTACAGCATCCTTTAAGGGGTTTGTTTCTGCGAAACTATCTGCTGCAATGTACGCGCAATATCCTACCGGACACGATGATGGTGGGTGCGTCGGGCGATGAAAACGAAGGCACAGTGATCGATGCAATTGATTTCGTGCTAACCAACTTTGCCGAGATGAACAAACTGTGGGTACGGATTCAGCACCAGGGACACTCGAGTGAAAAGGCACGCCGCGAGAAGGAGCGCGAAGAACTCAAGATTTTGGTCGGAACAAATCTGGTCCGATTGTCGCAGCTGGAATCGGCCACGCTCGACATCTACCAGCGGCTTATCCTGCCCGGCATTCTCGAGCAGGTGGTCAGTTGTCGTGATGCGATCGCACAGGAGTACCTCATGGAGTGCATTATTCAAGTGTTTCCGGACGAGTTCCATCTACAAACGTTGGACCCGTTCCTGAAATCATGCGCCCAGCTGCAACCAGGTGTAAATGTGAAAAACATTATCATTTCGCTAATCGACCGCCTTGCGCTGTACAACCAGCGCAATGGAAAGGTGACGCAAACGTCGGCGGGAACTACGGAAGTGATTTCGGCTATTCCTGCCGAGGTGCAGCTGTTTGAAGTGTTCAGTACGCAGATAGCAAACATCGTTCAACTTCGAACGGATATGCCGATGGAGGATACGGTCTCGCTGCAGGTGGCACTTGTCAGTCTGGCCCAGAAGGTGTATCCCGATCGGGTAGACTATGTGGATAAGGTGCTCGAAACAACGGCTCATATTCTGGATCGTTTGAAGCTATCCAAGTGAGTATTTGAGACACAGAAAAAAGTGTCCTTTACTGACGACAATGACATTAATATCACGTTTGCCTTGCAGCATTTCACATTCCCTATCGGTTAACCAAGAGCTGTCGCGATTGCTTCGGTTATGTATCGATTTCTACAACAACATTCTGACGATTCTGCAGTTAAAATTCTTTACGCCATTGTTGGAAAAGTTCGACTACACCTCGCGGAAAGCACTTGCCCTGTACATCGTGATGAATATTCTCGAAAACGAGACGCTTGTCCCGACGGCTGAACAGGTTGACAGCGTGCTCACAATCATCTCACCGCTTATTCGTGATCAAGATGATCAACCGGCAGAAGTCCGTGTCAACATGGAGGATTTTGCCGAGGATCAGGGCATTGTCGGAAGGTTCGTGCATTTGTTACGCTCGGACGATCCCGACACGCAGTACAAAATACTGATCGCAGCTCGTAAGCATTTCGGCATGGGAGGACAGCAGCGCATCCGCTACGTGCTACCACCGCTCGTGTTCCAGGCGTACCAGCTCGCATACAAATACAAGTCAATTGCAGCGGAAGATGAAATGTGGGACAAAAAGTGTCAGAAAATTCTACAGTTCTGCCACAGCACGATTGCCGTGTTGGCAAAATCGGAGCTGCCCGAGTTAGCGCTGCGAATGTACCTTCAGGGTGCACTGTGCATCGGGCAGATCGCCTATACCAATCATGAAGCCGTTGCTTACGATTTTATGACGCAGGTAATTGTCCCCCTTTTGAGGTTCCTTTCAACACCAACCGTGACTGTATATTCATTGTATTGTAGGCATTTTCTCTCTACGAGGATGAAATTTCCGACTCCAAGTCACAGTTCGCTGCCATCACGCTTATCATTTCAACCGTCGAACAGATGACCTGCTTCTCGGAAGAAAACGCAGAACCCTTGCGTACAAGCTGTGCGTTGGCCGCCTCGAAGCTGCTCAAAAAACCCGACCAATGCCGGGCGGTGGTTACCTGTGCAAGTCTCTTCTGGAGTGGAAAGTAAGAGCTGGATGAATAATCTCTCTCCACAAAAGAGTACATAATCACACCCTCTTTTTGTGCGACTTTCTTGCAGGCAAAATGGGCAAGAACTGCGTGACGAAAAGCGTACGCTCGAATGTTTAAAAAAAGCGGCCAAAATAGCATCGCAATGTTTGGATGTCGGTGTACAGCTGCAGCTGTACGTAGAACTGTTAAATCACTACATTTTCTACTTTACGCGAGGAAATACGCAAATCACTATAGTGATGCTGAATCAGGTAGATACATCGGGGAAAATAAATGTCTTCCATAGACAATATAATAATATTTCCGTTTTGCCCTTAACACAGCTGATAGCGAAAATCAACGAAGAGCTCCCCAACCTGGAACCCACGGAAGAGACTAAACAAATCGAGATGCATTACCAAAACACGTTGGCACACATTCGCAGTCGGATGGAATCGACCGATGCTGGACTGGAGGCATCGTTTGCCGGTATTACGTTGAACTAATAAACGTTTCGATTTTCAATTTTACGTTAGTGGGATAGACGTGAACCACAATTATCATGATGTTAAAATTTTCATATATAATAATTATATCAGACATATATAGACAGGTTAAAGAGAATCTTACCGCCACCACCACAACATGTTGTTAATAATAATAATCAAACTAAATAGCAATAAAATGAAATTCGATTCTCAAAAGCTTGTTTTTGCTATTGAGATTCATGCAATCAAATAGTTTTACACCTTGAAGTTTATTTTAGAAACGGCAAGAATCATGATGAGTTGTTTTAAGAAAAGTTTCATATGTTTTTTTTTGTTTCGTTTTGTTTGTTTGCTGTTGGACCCAACATGACGCGTCGCATCTAACAATATGCATTGTAGTGTGTACCTATTGCTTGCATATCTAGTTACATCTTTGCGCGATACGTTCTTCTCTTTCTCTTTCATCTTTCTTTCCGCTCCTCGCAACCTTTTCCTTTGCACCTTTGTTTGTCCATTTGTCTTCCAGGATAACAAACGCAGGTAAGCAAAAGGAACGCCTTTACGAGAATTTGTATACATGTAATTCTTTCCAGAGCTCTGTGCACGGTCCTGTTTGTTCACATGTAGTCCACAAATCACATTCAGATAACAATGATGTGCTGTAGTAGTAGTAATAGTAATAGTAGTCGAAATAGTATTTGATTGCGCTGCTCCTTACGCGTCCCTTTTGTTGTCCGCCACGTAAACGATTTAAATAACGGAAAGAGAAACTCAATCACAGTTGAATGTGAAGCAGAACGCCCTATTAACAGTTTTGATAATGAAACACCAGTGTTGAATATTGCTTGTGT
Source organism: Anopheles maculatus (assembly GCA_002091835.1). Taxonomy (NCBI): domain Eukaryota; kingdom Metazoa; phylum Arthropoda; class Insecta; order Diptera; family Culicidae; genus Anopheles; species Anopheles maculatus. The sequence continues at coordinate 51,292 of KZ062235.1, forward strand.
AACACAACACTCGACATCGAATTTGACATAGAAACTGTACCTATAGATTGATTATCCCTAATTATTGCACACACAGACACGCGGTTTGGTACAACGTGTGGTATATGTGGAGAATTAAGCTACCCTAAAACTCGCACGTCGCAAATTATAATTAGAGATTTATCTCAATTCGTGGCGTTTAACAGCAATATAGGCATAACTAATTTAAAAAAAGCATTTTGAAATGAACCAAAACTTGCACAACCTTCAAAAAGAATTTCAATAGCAACATAATGATTTTACATTTAATAATAATAGCAAATGTAACGAACCCAAAAGTGGTCTAAAGTTAGTTTTAACGTCACGAATGAGCCAGACAAAAATCTAATATTACGACGACGCATAAACGGAATGATGATCATGTTGATATTGTGGTGCATTACACATATTGTGCGTACATCTAAACACGCCAAAAGGAAGGATGGGACCAGGGGACCAAGATACTGTTCTCCATTGATACACATTATTCGATTGCTTTTGATACTGTCTCAATATTAAGATTGACGCGAGAGCTAGCGCCTTATTATTATTGTGTACCCTCCGCCGTACGCTCTATCCCTTATTGTGCCGCCTCTTTTGCCATTGCTCTTTGTCCTATGCGTTACTATTGGGATATATGTTTTCTACGCGCGTGAGCTTGCGTGTAAACCTTTGTTTGTTTTTGATGATAGTTAAATGTTTTCGTACGGTGTAAAAATTCTATCGAAAAAAATCTATTGCGCGATTCGCTAACCATCATTTTCGGTAATGCATTCGATTTATATTAGATTGAAATACTGTTTCATCGCTCTCTAACGTGTGTATACTAATGTTACGTGGAAACAGGCTTTACTGCTTTAGCTCGGTTTGACGGTCCACTGTAAAAAACGTCATCTACATATGCTGATTTCATTATCTTTCTCACTGTAATACGCTCTGTTTCTCTCACTACAAAAAACAAGGCAGGATTGGGCTAGGAAATGGTACTGAGTGCATGGAATTGCTTCAAAACGCTCATCCGGATCCGTTTCTCACTACACGCTACATATTATAACTACCCTTTTTGAGGAAGCTGAACTCGAATATGGTGTTGTTTACGAAATCCTTCAAAATGTGCTGCGACACACGGTAAAACATGTTCTAAGTATCAATATTCTTTTTAATTCTGTATTTGTCAAAATGTTATCGTTTTCCCTCTTTTACCCTTTCTCCTTTGTGGTGTATTATGATTCTTGTTTGGTCAATTGTGCGCTTTTTAAATGCGCGTTTTTATTTGTTTCATCTACATTGTTGAAATATATTTGTATCTCTCTTTCGCTCCCTCTCTTTCTCTATAGCAATGTGTTGATTAACTCGGAGAACTGCAAAACTAGCGCTATTGCTCTAATAAAAACCCTCAAATTCTAAAGTAACGTTTGCTGTCCAAACAGCGTGTGCTGGGGTATAGAAAGAGTAAAATTGGTAATTTTTGGGGGCGCGCTTTGCTGTCGCACCTTATGCAAATTTTTAACCACTGTAGCACAACTTATGTGCTAACTGTCGTGAACGATAAAAGATCAACCAGGTTTAGCAATTCGAAGACTATAATTTGGTCGCATTCGTTGTATGCGATGATGTGTTTCATGCCCCGGCAAATATGATTTGTATCTAGCTTTTATGCTTCTGCTAGCAAATTTATACAGCGCACCCATGTTCAGTAAGGAGTTTTTAAACTAAACCAACAGGTTTGTGTTTAAGAGGAAACGTAAACAGTCAATCGATCATAATGGCAACGGGGCAAATAAGAAAAGGCACTTTTACCACACTCAACCAGAACGCTACTCTCACAACAGTTTGCTTGTTATAATCTGTTTTACTTCATCATTTTGTTAATAGAAAAAGGTATCTTCTAGCATTGTTTGCTGGTACTGTGATATTTTTTTTTGTTCGATAAGACGATCTGATAATAATACTATCATTTCACGTTGTTTCTCTCTCTTGTTGTGGCGCGGGTTTACAATCGATTATGCAATTAGGTAAAACTTCAAATGAGCTCTGTGCGTCACGAACGTCCGGGATATTAGCGGGAGCTAATGTGGAAAGAAATACGGTGTGCGTACGGTGTGAACCTTTAGTCACATTAATACGCCTCTACGATGTACAGTAACTAAAAACGCTGACTGAAGAATAGCGCATCTCCAGTAAGGGCCTAGTGAGAGGTTCGCTTATTTGGTTTGATAACACATTTTAGGAACTATAAAGACGAACGTACCTTTCCCTAATAAGCCATAAAATACTTTTTGAATGTTTTATACGTATGAAGTGTGGGTATGTTTATCGCGGAAGAAAGGCCATATAGAGAAACAATAAACGTTTAGTGCATTCACGATGTAGGTAACATATTAACAGCAGATTATAGGGCTTTGCTTACTAATCACGGTTTCTCTTAGATTCTGAGAATAATATCCCGTTTAGGACATCATTCAGTGCTATGTCGTACTCGTTCGTATACCAGCAAGCACAACTCAATCGAACAAAGGAAGGACGACGGTGATTTACGGACTGTATCTGTGATAACGTGTCCGCCCTAGTGTTCGATTGTGATGCACTGCTACTACACATGCCCATTCTAGCGAGACGAAAGTGAGAGTTGATGAAGGAAATTTACAGTACGTGCAAATTTTCACAGCTCTTGGATTTCGAATCACGTGCCCAGACACGGCCGAGCAATCCCTTCACCTTAAGACTAGCGGATGTCCGCGATCCCCTATACTTCCGAGGGCTGAGATCGAAGGAGAAGAGAAAAAAAATCATCCATTACCACCCGGTTAGTACCACCACCACACCATAGATCGAATTACGGAAGTTAACCCTTACCTGCTGTGCGCACTACCGGGCGGCGTATCTACAAAGCCACCACCGCTGGCTGGAGGTCCCGAAATTGGTGTGCTAGGATTCGTGCTACCACCGATGCCAGCTAAACAAATCGCACCACCCAGTGGCGAACAGGCGCGACGTTTCGATTTCCGTATCGATCGTTTCCGGAAAAGATCCCTACAAAGGGCGACCATAGAAGAATAGAACATTAATCCAGGACCAAATATACTAGAAAAAAAAACAAAGAAATACATACCTTGATTTTTCCGGATTTTCCAATTTTAATCTTATCTGGGAGAGAAGTCCCACCAGCAACTCGTCTACGTTGTGATTGATTCCGACGGATGTTTCGATGAATTTACAATCGTATTGTGTTGCCATTGCTTTGCCCTCTGTGGTTTAGAAGGGAACGAAAATAAGTGAATTCGTTTTTCGGTTCTTTCAGAAACACGCGATCTTACCGTCAGATGTTACCACCCGACACCGTGCCAGGTCTGCTTTGTTGGCCACCAGTATCACTGCCTTTTGGGCAATATTTTCCGTCGTCCAAAGGATTTGCAGAATGCGCTCCGCTATGAAGAAGGTTTCCTTATCCGTCGACGAATATATCACGCAAAAACCGTGCGGATCGTACGTAGACATGCAATTTTCGGGCTGCGAGAAAATCCATTGGATGCAGAAAATTATCACCAGATCAATTTATAGGAGGAACCCGTACAGAAAATGAAATTTGGCGCAATTGTTACTTACCGCCATTTCATTATAGCTATGGTCGATGAACGTCAGTTCGGATTCTTCTCCACTGAGAAGCACAGAAACCGTTTTCTCGCCCGAATCATCATCTAACAAAATAGCAGAAAAAGGGGGAAAATAATTAAATAAAATATTATTTACAAAACAAAAAAAAAATTCTTTTGTACTACAAGCTGTAGAGGTGTTGGCCGGTCTGTTGTTGTTCCATGACAGTTAGGACTAATTCTTGAAATAATTTTACCCTTAAGTTACTTAGTCGGCACAAGGAATGTTGTAAAGACTCCAAAATTCATGAAATAATGTATGTTAAGTAAATGAAAAGTGAAATAGGCCGTTATGATACGGTTCAAGTGGCAGTCGCCGCTGGGTACCTTAAGGTAGTTTGTATGTTTGTCCCCTTCGGTTTAAAGCACAAACCGACCAAGGAAACATGTGTTATAGGGTAAGGGTAAAGGGTAGACAAAACAGGCTTTTTCATTAAAAAAAAACTCGCAGAGAGAGCAGACATTTTTTAATGCTCCAACTAACCACGACGAGGCGGACAACCACAAAAACGAATGCAAATCTAATCTGTGTTTAGAAAAAAATGTGTTCAAATGTATACCGTGAATGCGTTAAAAGCAGCTGTTCCATGTGATCATCGAAAGAAATACGACTACAGGACGTAGCCCCCCCCCCCCCCCCCCCCTGCCATCCTTCACAAATCGCTTAGGCTTCATAGATGGGTTAGGGAAACCGTAGTGCGTGCATTCTATATAGAATACAATTCTTTGTATAATTATTACAAAACGGGTTTTAAGTGCGTTTCTGGCAGCTAAGAATATATTATGATAAAAACAACAACAACGAAAAATGGCCAAAACGCTTACCTATGCTAGTATCATATGCATGCAGGTATTCCGATGTCATAAACTGCGACACTAATGAGCTTTTACCCACCGCTGGTCCACCCAGCATCAGCACTCTGGAAAGAGAATCCAACAAAACAGTTTCATTTGTCTGCCAACCAGCATTGACCTGGTTTGGGGCTTACTTGTACGGTCCTGATGCCGGGTTAGATGTACTACTCTCTCGACTAGACGCCAAACTACACGTGGCTGACGTGCGGGCAGAACCAGCAGCTACGGCTCCGGCGGCAGGAGTTAGATGTTCAGTACTGTAATAGAACCAAGTGGAAATGGCGCCAAGTGGGTGTTAAAGTATTGAAGCTTATCTTATTTTAGCATACGGTGTGCTTAAGCGTAAATAGTTTATTACTTTATTTTTTAACTACAGCAATATTGAGCGTAAAATCCGAATCTACATTAACGGTTTGTGGAGATTTGATTATAGGAAGCAAGCAAGCTGTTAAGTTACACAGTTGCGACAATTTATGACATTAATAACGATATACCTGGAATTTGAGCTGGCCACACTATTATTTGATTTGCTTCGTCTGCTTTTCAACGAATCACCCCGATTTACGACACCTTTTCCAGTGATGGAAAAATGCCTCAGTCTGTAGTATTCTTCTTCGACGCCTGTGTTCGGCATGGATGCCACTCTAGAAGGAATATTTTTTGGAATTTAGAATGTTTGAATTCTGCAGTTTTAAAACAGTACAGATAAATCTGTACTTCTTATTTTACATACCTCGAACGTTGCTGTGGCAAGCATAGCTGATTTGGACGGCCTGATGCTCTACTTCCTGGAGTTTTGACCGATTGGGACCGGCTATGATGAGGGCTACCGTATCTAAGAAAAAAAAATCAAATTCACAAAAAAATTATAAAATTATACGAAAAATAAAAAAAACAATTGCTCTACTCCCAACAAAAGAATGAGCTGGAATTTAAGGGTTAACTTCGAACAATGACTTTGTTTATACGCATTGCTATACTTCTGTCTTCGTCTTGCGCTGCAACCACAAGCACTGAAACATAGGATACAAACGCGCAATCGTGTGTCTTATTGCATGGCTGTTGCGCGACTGCGCTGAAAATCGGAAATACTCTGCGAAGAAAGAAACTGTCTGGTCTGTCCACCAAATTAGTTCTTGTTTGTGCGGCTGATTTGACTATGTTTAAGAGATGTTGGAGCTTGTTATTTGTTATTAAAACAGTTAAACTTCGATATTCCATCAAAAGTTAGCCAGGCTAAGCAGAGTGGTGAAGGTTAGTTTCATTGAATCGATTGTGAAACATCGTGAACGTGAAAGTGGTATTAGATACCTTTTGCTGTGTGCAACGATTCATCCGCCGTTCGGGTCTACGTTAGTCGCGATTATTCAATTTCTTATGTGCAAATCGGCTCCGCAGTTCACTATCCATAAAACCTTTCGATTGTATATAACATGGTACAAGTAATTCGCTTCCAAATCCAGAGTTCAAAAGATAACCAAGAACCAGACGGCAGCATCTCTATGGCAGGTATGTGAGGAAAATTCCCACCACACCACACCGAAAGCATTCTGTTGTCCGCCTGTTACGTTACCTTGCCATTTCCACACAACAATCACGAATCACAGCTGCAATTCCATGATAGGTCTAGTAAATAGCCCTTTATGCATGTGTTTGTGTGATGAACAGCAGCAGTACAGTTGTAAAAACAGACGTAAATTATTCGTTTGTTTATGTTTTGTTTCGTATGAAATGTCAAAACGAGTGTGTGGGGTAAAAGAAATAGCGGCAACGCATGGTGATGCGTGGTTCGAGGCAAGTCGCGCGTGACGAATGCAAAGTCTGTAATCAGTTGAACGGATTGCGGCCCATCAAATATAATACGTGCGCGGTGGCCGGTTATCTGCAATGGTTTAATGAGATTTAATTATTTCTTCCGCCACAGGCACATCAGATTAGTGAGACAGAGCGGCTTTCCTAGGCAGTGCCTCCTCATCGGGAATGCTAAGAACAATCATCTGCTCCAGCTTGTCGTATTACTCCAGCGCAACTGATACCGAAATAGCAGGACAAGTTCAAAAGCAGGGACCATAATGAATTCACCGAAAAAAAACACTGGCTCGCAACAACCAACATCGATGGGAACCGGAAACGCGTCAGGGCCAACGGTAGCGATAGGAATCGATTTCGGCACCAGTTACTCTAGCGTAGGTATCTACCGAAATGGCAAGTTCGAAATCATCGCCAATGAATGCGGTAATCATCGCATCCCGTCGGTGGTTGCGTTCACAGAAAAGGGTCGCCTTGTGGGAGAGGAAGCCCTTGCACAGGCCGATATTGATCCGGCCAACTGTGTGATTGAAGTGAAGCGGATTCTGGGACGTCACAAAACGGAAGGCGGCCTGCTGGTGCAGTTTAAAGGCGAGACAAAGTGCTACCATCCAGAGGAAATCTGTGGCATTATACTGGCGCATTTGCGCTCGATGGCAGAAAGACAACTCGGCGGTCCTGTCACATGTGCCGTCATCGCTGTACCGGCACAGTTCTCCGATGGGCAACGGCAAGCCGTACTGGATGCAGCCACAATCGCCGGGTTGACCGTACTTCGATTAATCAACGAACCTACGGCTGCGGCCATTTCCATCGGTATCAACAAAAAACTTATCGGCGAACAGTACGTGTTGGTGTGTTCGTTTGGCGGTGGTTTCCTGGACGTTTCGATCGTGACCATCTACAACGGAGTGTTTCAGGTTAAGGCCAGCTCCGGCGATACCAGACTCGGTGGTGCGGATGTGGACAGTCGGTTAGTGAACTATTTCGTGAAAGAGCTGCAGGACAAGCAATCGCTGGACATCACATGTGATGGGGTGGCCATGCGAAAGCTTCGAAAGGTTTGTGAACAGGCAAAACGCACACTGTCTTACACAAGTCAGGTGACGGTGGAAATCGATGATCTTAAGGATGGCTATAAACTCTGCACGACGCTAACGAAGGATAACGTGGACGAGCTGTGCAAGGATTTGTTCGAGCGTGTTATTCTGCATGTTGAAACGGCACTGCGCCGTGCCCGAAAAGACAGATTTGCGGTACATGAAATTATGTTGGTGGGCGAGTCCTCGCGCATCCCCCGAGTGCAGATAATGCTGAGCGAATTCTTTGATCGTCGATCGCTAAGCAGTTCAGTCAATTCGGATGAAGCGGTAGTGGTCGGGACGGCCATCGCCGCTGGCATACTTAGTGGGGATAAATCGTGCGCGATTCAGGATCTTCTCTGGTGGGATTTGGTGCCACGTTCGATTGGAATGATTGGCGAAGAGATCGATGGTGCCACCGATGGAGTAGCTGAGTCACCTCGCATACTGATCAGCCGTAATTCGACACTTCCGCTAAAGGTACGCCACCGGGTGAAAAACTTTCGCGAGACCCATCGGTTGTATGAAGGGGAAAGTGCCATTGTTAGTGATAATATTACGCTGGGTCGGTTGCAGCTCGAGGGAAGCTTTGGCGAAGGGCTTGAAGACGTTGGCCTATCGTTTAATGTGGATCTTAATGGTGTGCTACACGTAATGGTGGAAGGAAACATTGAACTGAAGGCCACACTGAACAAGGGACGACTCGAGCGGTACGAAATTGATCGTATCGTGTACGAACATAAACGCTTAATACTCGAAATGGAACACGGCCAGGAAGAAGAGGAGCAACGCAAAAGAAAGGAAATGTCCGCGAGTGAGATTGACCGGCAGGGAGAAATTGAAGCGGATGGATTGGCGGTAGGAACGTGGGACCGGTTTAGTGAATGGCTGCACTGTATCTGTGTCGTTACGTTCGATCTCGAACTGGGCCAGGCGATGGAACTTATCTATCCAAAGCACGTCACGTTGACCGAGCAGGAAAAGATGAACATTTGCTATTTGGCCTTCCCAGATTCGAACTCTGGCTGTATGGGCGATTCCCAGTTCCACATCCGTTTGCGCGTGTCTTCGGGATCGGAAAATTCAACTCTCCCCAAAGGCCTGCAGGAGTTTAATTGCCATTGTATGCCAGTACATCGTGCCGATCCGGGTCATTTCTGGGGCTTTGTCTACTTCCGGCAGATCAAGGATGCCACGCTCAAGCGAGGTTACTTCCAGAAGAGTATAGTTCTTTTAACACGTCTGCCTTTTGTCAATCTGTTTTACGAGCTATGCAGCGTTATTGCACCTGCCTACTTCAGTACCGGTGAACCTACTCTAGAAGCGGTCTGTGACAGTGTTTGCAAGTGGCCGTCCCTACTCACCGACGAACCTCTACAATTACATCTGCTCGGCAGTGTATACGAGGTTGCCATACCAAAGCAAAATGGTAAATATAGCACACTTATATCGCCGGTCGATAGCCTCTACCCGGCCAACAAATCCGGCGTCAATGGGCGTCACAATCAAACTCGCACCATATCATCTGTGCACGAAATTGACATCTTCCGCAGTTTGCAACTGTTTCTGCCTCACATCCATCTGCTCTGGGAACTGGTGCTCACCGGAGAGCCGATCATCGTCACCGGTACCTCGCCGACCGATTGCGCACACATGGTGCAATCACTCACTAGCCTTATCAGTCCACTGGCGTACTGTGCAGAGAGCCGTCCCTACTTTACTATCCACGATACCGAGTTCAAAGAGTTTACACAGAGCAAGAATGGCCATCCTGCAATTATACTGGGTGTGACAAATCCGTTCTTTGCAAAGACACTTCAACACTGGCCACACACGATACGTCTTCAGGATAGTGCAGAAGCGCAGCTACAACGACAACGAACACCAACGCCGTCGAGCGGTGCAGCGACCACCACCCAAACTAGCACTGCAGGCTTGTCTTCCGATGGGTCGGCCACACTATCGCGACTCTCGAAAATCAAACAAATAACCCACAAACTGCTAGATTCTTCGCCCGGTCTTTACACACAGTACAAACCGTTCGTGCAAAAGGACAAACCGTTCATCAAGAAGATTTTACTCGGCCTCAAGACAGACCGTCCCCTTTCCGTACAATCTGCTCTGCTGAGACGACACCTGCTAGAACTAACACAAAGCTTCATGATTCCGCTGGAACGATACATGGCTTCGCTAATGCCACTGCAGAAGGACATTTCCCCCTTCCGATCAGCGCCTCAACCGAACCCTTTCAAGCAGGAGGACTTCCTAGCAACACTGGACGACTGTGGGCCTCAATTAACCTCCAGCTGTAAGGGTGATTGGGAGGGCTTGTATCGACGGTTTTTCAGCTCGCCCAACTTCAAAGGATGGTATGAGACGCGCTACTTCGAACTCGAACAAACGCTTCAGGTATTGCACATGCAGACGCTGTCCGAGTCCAATCTGGCTGAATGGGCAAAGGGAAAGCTCGAGGTGGAAATTGTCGACATGATTCTGCGGTTGCGTCACAAGCTGACACTGCTACAGGGCAATAGCAGCAGCGCCATGGCCGCACTGCCCGTGCAGCTTAACGTTCGGGATACGCGAGAGCAACTGTTACGGCACATGGAAAACATGAAGAAAAGCCTTCCGGATGATTTGAAGCAAATTCTCGGCGATGCGTGATCGCGCTGCCGCTGCTCTACACATATAGTACATACAAATAAAGCTAGGCAATATGCATAATCGAATGTTGCTTTTTTAACCAGTAAAGGAACGGAACGTGTTCTTCTCTTACACCGATGACAAACGGTTGATAAGTTTAAAATAATGTTTAAAAGCATCGCTGTTCTCCTCTTTTGTTGCATTTGAGATTACGAATTTAATTTACGTCCCATCGACTGCACCATGAGCATGCAGGCGCGCAATGAGTGTTTCTGTCGTCACACGAACTCGTGTGCACGAGAGACACAAGATGACAGGATGATGACACAATTGAGACTGTAGCGTTTCGCTGTTTCATCCGTTCGTCCACCCGATGTGTACGAGTGTATGACTTTACTGACCCATCGAAACGAAGTCCCATAAAAAGGATACATCAGGAGGTACAATCAACAAAACGATGTAGAATGCTTAGCTCTCCTTTCACTCCGCGCCCTATGATATTTTCATTGTCCCGAAGGAGGTAAGAGCACTTTGCACAGTCCGCATTCTTGGCATTAGGCCAAATGGAAATATTTCAAATATTCCATAAAAGAAGTGCCGTAGGTGCGGGAAAATGCCGATGTTTAGGGAATGGTGCTACGACTTTAATAGCCTTTCTGCTCCATATTGCTGCAGGCGTCGTATGTTTGCTGGGGCCACCAGTTTCTCACTACTACCCCTACCCCAGCATCAACAAAGAACGAACCTTGTGATGCAAAATCGGAATTTTTGAGTGAAAAATCAAGGACATTTCCCCCTTCCTATCAGCGCCTCAACCGAACCCTTTCAAGCAGGAGGACTTCCTAGCAACACTGGACGACTGTGGGCCTCAATTAACCTCCAGCTGTAAGGGTGATTGGGAGGGCTTGTATCGACGGTTTTTCAGCTCGCCCAACTTCAAAGGATGGTATGAGACGCGCTACTTCGAACTCGAACAAACGCTTCAGGTATTGCACATGCAGACGCTGTCCGAGTCCAATCTGGCTGAATGGGCAAAGGGAAAGCTCGAGGTGGAAATTGTCGACATGATTCTGCGGTTGCGTCACAAGCTGACACTGCTACAGGGCAATAGCAGCAGCGCCATGGCCGCACTGCCCGTGCAGCTTAACGTTCGGGATACGCGAGAGCAACTGTTACGGCACATGGAAAACATGAAGAAAAGCCTTCCGGATGATTTGAAGCAAATTCTCGGCGATGCGTGATCGCGCTGCCGCTGCTCTACACATATAGTACATACAAATAAAGCTAGGCAATATGCATAATCGAATGTTGCTTTTTTAACCAGTAAAGGAACGGAACGTGTTCTTCTCTTACACCGATGACAAACGGTTGATAAGTTTAAAATAATGTTTAAAAGCATCGCTGTTCTCCTCTTTTGTTGCATTTGAGATTACGAATTTAATTTACGTCCCATCGACTGCACCATGAGCATGCAGGCGCGCAATGAGTGTTTCTGTCGTCACACGAACTCGTGTGCACGAGAGACACAAGATGACAGGATGATGACACAATTGAGACTGTAGCGTTTCGCTGTTTCATCCGTTCGTCCACCCGATGTGTACGAGTGTATGACTTTACTGACCCATCGAAACGAAGTCCCATAAAAAGGATACATCAGGAGGTACAATCAACAAAACGATGTAGAATGCTTAGCTCTCCTTTCACTCCGCGCCCTATGATATTTTCATTGTCCCGAAGGAGGTAAGAGCACTTTGCACAGTCCGCATTCTTGGCATTAGGCCAAATGGAAATATTTCAAATATTCCATAAAAGAAGTGCCGTAGGTGCGGGAAAATGCCGATGTTTAGGGAATGGTGCTACGACTTTAATAGCCTTTCTGCTCCATATTGCTGCAGGCGTCGTATGTTTGCTGGGGCCACCAGTTTCTCACTACTACCCCTACCCCAGCATCAACAAAGAACGAACCTTGTGATGCAAAATCGGAATTTTTGAGTGAAAAATCAAGGACATTTCCCCCTTCCTATCAGCGCCTCAACCGAACCCTTTCAAGCAGGAGGACTTCCTAGCAACACTGGACGACTGTGGGCCTCAATTAACCTCCAGCTGTAAGGGTGATTGGGAGGGCTTGTATCGACGGTTTTTCAGCTCGCCCAACTTCAAAGGATGGTATGAGACGCGCTACTTCGAACTCGAACAAACGCTTCAGGTATTGCACATGCAGACGCTGTCCGAGTCCAATCTGGCTGAATGGGCAAAGGGAAAGCTCGAGGTGGAAATTGTCGACATGATTCTGCGGTTGCGTCACAAGCTGACACTGCTACAGGGCAATAGCAGCAGCGCCATGGCCGCACTGCCCGTGCAGCTTAACGTTCGGGATACGCGAGAGCAACTGTTACGGCACATGGAAAACATGAAGAAAAGCCTTCCGGATGATTTGAAGCAAATTCTCGGCGATGCGTGATCGCGCTGCCGCTGCTCTACACATATAGTACATACAAATAAAGCTAGGCAATATGCATAATCGAATGTTGCTTTTTTAACCAGTAAAGGAACGGAACGTGTTCTTCTCTTACACCGATGACAAACGGTTGATAAGTTTAAAATAATGTTTAAAAGCATCGCTGTTCTCCTCTTTTGTTGCATTTGAGATTACGAATTTAATTTACGTCCCATCGACTGCACCATGAGCATGCAGGCGCGCAATGAGTGTTTCTGTCGTCACACGAACTCGTGTGCACGAGAGACACAAGATGACAGGATGATGACACAATTGAGACTGTAGCGTTTCGCTGTTTCATCCGTTCGTCCACCCGATGTGTACGAGTGTATGACTTTACTGACCCATCGAAACGAAGTCCCATAAAAAGGATACATCAGGAGGTACAATCAACAAAACGATGTAGAATGCTTAGCTCTCCTTTCACTCCGCGCCCTATGATATTTTCATTGTCCCGAAGGAGGTAAGAGCACTTTGCACAGTCCGCATTCTTGGCATTAGGCCAAATGGAAATATTTCAAATATTCCATAAAAGAAGTGCCGTAGGTGCGGGAAAATGCCGATGTTTAGGGAATGGTGCTACGACTTTAATAGCCTTTCTGCTCCATATTGCTGCAGGCGTCGTATGTTTGCTGGGGCCACCAGTTTCTCACTACTACCCCTACCCCAGCATCAACAAAGAACGAACCTTGTGATGCAAAATCGGAATTTTTGAGTGAAAAATCAAGGACATTTCCCCCTTCCTATCAGCGCCTCAACCGAACCCTTTCAAGCAGGAGGACTTCCTAGCAACACTGGACGACTGTGGGCCTCAATTAACCTCCAGCTGTAAGGGTGATTGGGAGGGCTTGTATCGACGGTTTTTCAGCTCGCCCAATCATTAAATAGTTTACGGGAAACTGGGATACTGGACATACGAACGACACTGCCGCCGTACCAAGCACAAAACTACCATCGGGCCAAGTCTCTGTCAACGATATTCCTTGATTAAATTTCCACCGCCCATATTTGCTGTGCTCGTCCATAAAAAGAAGGACTACTGTTGCGTTTTGGAACGATTTTCGGCTCCTTTTTCGAGGCCATCGTATATCGTATTATGGTGAATAACGGAAGAACTGCTTCCTACACACTCCATTGAATCACCAGCAAGACGCGTACGTGATCGATTTATCTCGATCGATTGGCCGAAAGAATGGACTGTGCGTCTGTTCTGGCTGCGGCGGGATGATGTGCTGCAGTATGATCATCAAATGAAATTGGATTTCCCCAAGTTCATGCGAAGAATCGGCCACAGCTATCACCCACGACGAGACACATCGACTGGATGTCGATAAATAAACATTTTACCATGAATTTCAATTCCCGACTTTCCACCCCAAGGTACAAAGAAACGTTTGTGCGGGTGTAGATGTGTGTGTATGTGTGTTAGTGTGTGTGTGTGTCGTTCTAGTTTCAACAAAGACCCCGTTAGATGATTTTTTTTACTCTGTCTTGTGACTTCCGCTTGAACTCAACGTACCGCGCGATGTGTCGGGCCACGATAATAGTACAGGAATTTGTTAATTCGCAGAATCAACACATCGGAGCGTATGGCCGTATGTTGTAACAAAACAGCGGCAACGCATAGCAAAGTATGTTTACCGATTTTTCGGCCATTTTTTTGCCATTTCTTCCCGTTTTCGGACTAATTGGCAATGTGGTCCGCCTTGTCCGTTGATATTGCACGAAGGAGATGAACACGGAGTTGTTCAAGGCCAACAAAAAGATGAAGCTGTTTTTTTTCATTCCATCTATCTTGAGTCGCTACTGGGTTCACATTAATTACGAGACCAATACGCGTCCGCCCTCTTTCGCCATTGCCGCCACCGGACAGGTGGATGATGTCGAATTCCATTTAACTGTGAACGTTGAAAGCGAAAAACGTTGTACTAAATTGAACCATGTTGGGCACACTTTATGTGTTTCATCTAAACATCCAAAAGCGTACGAAGCCTAATATTCTAACCGGTACCTAACTTATTACGCAAGGATGCAAAGAGGTATCTCGGTATGTGTGTATGGCTTTCCTGTAGCCTTAAAACAATAAATCTTTTCAGACGTTGTAGATGCAAAGTTGTTTTTATAAAAGGTTGTGTTTCCCCAAACAATTTCTGTGCAACAGAATACCGATGTTTGCCTAGTCGGCGCAAAGTCCACGTTGGCAAACGGTACGCTTTTACATGTCAGCAAATGAAATAAAATAAAGTTAGCATTATTCATTTCACAGTGAAATGTAGCTGCCCGATGGATCGATTACATTATTGTTCCTGGATAGAAGACGAAGCTAACAGCAGCAGTACCATCCTCTTTCCAATTTGTCGCTGACAAAGACCTTTTCTTACCAGCACGAATTCGAGGAAGTACAACGTCTAGCACACAGTGAGTGGGAGAAAAAGTTTTAACTTCCTTCGATTCCGGCCTTTTTTTTGGGCTGCGAGAGGCTTTTTTGTTTGTCAACATGTTTTTTTTTGTTTTGTTATGCTGCCTGGCTGAAAGTAAAATTGATTTCGTACAGAAAAGACTGTCCTTTATTAGAGTACTCACGTGCAACTCCGAAGCGGTCGACAGCTGCCTAAGTCTAACTGTCAAAAAGATTCTCCGTGCCCAATTACGGTTAAGGCTGTTTTTTTTTGCAAAACGATTGCATCGGAATCTCTGGAGAGTTGCTAGTGCGTCTGTGGTATCCTTGCTGCTGAAGCCTTCGAAGAGCGACAGAATTCTGATTCGTGTTCGGTTCCGTAGTTGGTTGCAAACTTTTAATGACATAAAGTTGGATTGCATGTGCAACGTGATGATGGCCACAAAGTGCGCGCGTGATGGCTTTAAGCAGCTTCGGATCATCTTAGAAAGTGTGCAGCCATCATCATTCACTTATTCGATTCCAATGAAATATTTCTTTTCATTTTAATAAGCAAACTAATTTACCTGCGATACGTTTAATGCCAACCAGTCCGCGGCAATACATTTCCGATTTTCATTAAATCGACCAGAAGTAGGGGAGCTTCTTGGTCGAGGCCGCAAGCTGCGAGTGTACTAGGGAAACACACCATCCAGAAGAGCGTTCGCCCATTCATCCCGTGTTGGTGTACCACAGAGATATTGATTTTTCACTCAAAAATTCCGATTTTGCATCACAAGGTTCGTTCTTTGTTGATGCTGGGGTAGGGGTAGTAGTGAGAAACTGGTGGCCCCAGCAAACATACGACGCCTGCAGCAATATGGAGCAGAAAGGCTATTAAAGTCGTAGCACCATTCCCTAAACATCGGCATTTTCCCGCACCTACGGCACTTCTTTTATGGAATATTTGAAATATTTCCATTTGGCCTAATGCCAAGAATGCGGACTGTGCAAAGTGCTCTTACCTCCTTCGGGACAATGAAAATATCATAGGGCGCGGAGTGAAAGGAGAGCTAAGCATTCTACATCGTTTTGTTGATTGTACCTCCTGATGTATCCTTTTTATGGGACTTCGTTTCGATGGGTCAGTAAAGTCATACACTCGTACACATCGGGTGGACGAACGGATGAAACAGCGAAACGCTACAGTCTCAATTGTGTCATCATCCTGTCATCTTGTGTCTCTCGTGCACACGAGTTCGTGTGACGACAGAAACACTCATTGCGCGCCTGCATGCTCATGGTGCAGTCGATGGGACGTAAATTAAATTCGTAATCTCAAATGCAACAAAAGAGGAGAACAGCGATGCTTTTAAACATTATTTTAAACTTATCAACCGTTTGTCATCGGTGTAAGAGAAGAACACGTTCCGTTCCTTTACTGGTTAAAAAAGCAACATTCGATTATGCATATTGCCTAGCTTTATTTGTATGTACTATATGTGTAGAGCAGCGGCAGCGCGATCACGCATCGCCGAGAATTTGCTTCAAATCATCCGGAAGGCTTTTCTTCATGTTTTCCATGTGCCGTAACAGTTGCTCTCGCGTATCCCGAACGTTAAGCTGCACGGGCAGTGCGGCCATGGCGCTGCTGCTATTGCCCTGTAGTAGTGTCAGCTTGTGACGCAACCGCAGAATCATGTCGACAATTTCCACCTCGAGCTTTCCCTTTGCCCATTCAGCCAGATTGGACTCGGAAAGCGTCTGCATGTGCAATACCTGAAGCGTTTGTTCGAGTTCGAAGTAGCGCGTCTCATACCATCCTTTGAAGTTGGGCGAGCTGAAAAACCGTCGATACAAGCCCTCCCAATCACCCTTACAGCTGGAGGTTAATTGAGGCCCACAGTCGTCCAGTGTTGCTAGGAAGTCCTCCTGCTTGAAAGGGTTCGGTTGAGGCGCTGATCGGAAGGGGGAAATGTCCTTCTGCAGTGGCATTAGCGAAGCCATGTATCGTTCCAGCGGAACTACACCCGCACAAACGTTTCTTTGTACCTTGGGGTGGAAAGTCGGGAATTGAAATTCATGGTAAAATGTTTATTTATCGACATCCAGTCGATGTGTCTCGTCGTGGGTGATAGCTGTGGCCGATTCTTCGCATGAACTTGGGGAAATCCAATTTCATTTGATGATCATACTGCAGCACATCATCCCGCCGCAGCCAGAACAGACGCACAGTCCATTCTTTCGGCCAATCGATCGAGATAAATCGATCACGTACGCGTCTTGCTGGTGATTCAATGGAGTGTGTAGGAAGCAGTTCTTCCGTTATTCACCATAATACGATATACGATGGCCTCGAAAAAGGAGCCGAAAATCGTTCCAAAACGCAACAGTAGTCCTTCTTTTTATGGACGAGCACAGCAAATATGGGCGGTGGAAATTTAATCAAGGAATATCGTTGACAGAGACTTGGCCCGATGGTAGTTTTGTGCTTGGTACGGCGGCAGTGTCGTTCGTATGTCCAGTATCCCAGTTTCCCGTAAACTATTTAATGAATATTACAGCACCAAATGGCACAAGTAATGATGTCCTCTCGTTAAGACTGGCAAAAAGAACTCCCTTGCGGTGTCTGTCCGAGTTCATGGTGACTCTGACATCTTTATGTGCAAAATATGCTTCAGGACACCATATTTCGACCGTACACATAAGACATTTTGCTCGCACGTTGGTGCTTCCTCAAAAAGGCAGACCATTTTTGTGTCGTTCAATTAACTTGCAAATGGTGTTTCATTTTTCCTGTTTTCCCCGCCATGAAAGTCTCGGCAAATCGCACGCGAACCATTTACTTACCGCATCTCAAAATCCTTAATTTCCTCCGTGGTTAGCGTATTGGTCACGTCCAGCAACTGTCGCATGTGTTCTTCCCGTTGCTGTTTTTTCCTTTGCGTCGATTGTAATTCGCCTTTCGTTCCTTGCTCACCGACACTGATGAAGTCTCCTTCATTTTTTAGCAGAATCGTTTCAACGGACGTATAGTCCAGACTGAGCGATGGCTGTGAGAAAGGTACGAAAAAAAGAATGAAAATAATTAACAAAATTAATCCATTTCGCCTTCAAAACTCAAACGAGAAACAATCATAATAATAAAGAAAGCGTACAGTAATGAAAAACAAAGAAAACGAAATTATATAGGTAAATGTTTTATAAAATTAGAACAAATAATATGACATTAAGACATCGGGCCGTAATAGTTTAGTTTATTAAAAAAATAGAGGAAATAGTTTTTATCAGAATTCCGAGAGTTTAGACAATATATGAGGAATAAAAGCTCATGCCAATACCGACGAACTACGCATTAGCAATGACGCCTTCATCAAATTTACGATAAAACTAAATGAAAACTGGATGTAAACGCCATTTACCAAAAATGTCCATGTATGGTACACGCTCTCAATTTCAAACATATTTCAACTTTCAGCGGCAATTAGTCCAAATTCAGCTTGATAGATAAAACCGTCCAAATCAGTGGCGCGATTGTCAATGGTAACGGCATTAATTAGGGTAAGGTTCGTAGGCCCTCGCCGAAACCCACAAAAGCTGCTGCTACTGCTGTTGCTCCAATATTTCAACGCGTTCGCATTGCTGCGTAAACGCTAATGAATGGGATAATTTTCTGCACGAATTACGGACGTGATTTATAGCACACACCCGCCGAATTCAGATGAGCAAGCTAAGAGGACAATCTTACCAAGCAAATACAGCCCAAGAATGGACAATTTGAAAGAGTCTCTTCCGCACGAACGTGACACTGTCAAGCATGTTCATCTCAGACAGATCGTTTTCTCGCTATCGTTCGCAGGTATCGGAGGCGGTTGACAAGGGGGTCATTACGTGTATTGTGTGCAGATGATATGGTTTGTCACCTCTGTAAGTGGTCATCCCGAAAAGGGGGTCGGTCGTCGGCAAACATCATCAAATAAAATTAATCAATGTTCTGAAGTGCCTCCCCGAACTAAAACGGGAAAACACCATCTGGACATTCATTACGCGCGGTGAGGACCGTGTAGGACGTGACCTCCCTCCCATATTAACTTGAACTGGCCCATGCAGTTTTCCACGAAGAGTCCGCTGGTTGTAGGTGCGTCTGTCCTAAATGTAGCCCGATTCAAACAGGAAACCCCGACCGGCTGATGCGACACGACGGCACATGTAGCAGCGGCGCATCGTCATCCACTCGGGGTGAGTGGTTTGTTCCTTCTCGTGCACGCTACACTGATCGTTCGCACATGTTTAATGCTCTCGCAACTCATTCACTGTACGCCCACGTAATGTTGTAGTTGTCCGTCTGCTCGTCAACGTACGACGCGCGCCACCCTTAATGAAATCATCGACGCTCCAACGACAACATGACACCGTTTCAACGATATGCCGGCGACGTGTGATGGGAAAGATTTGACGAATTTGGAACTGCTTCTCTAACCACCGTTCCCTATGCCAATTGGTTAGAATCAGACGAAGCACTAGTCCCCCCCCCGGAAGAGGCCGAACATGGGATGGAAGGTAAAAAGCCAATCATCCAACTTGATGACTAAAAACCGTACGCTGCATATGAGAATTTGAAGGCAATAGAAAGGGGCTGCTCTTACTTTTTGAATCTATTCACTACGCTTGAGCATCGGAGCAGAAACTTATTCGCAACGAAAACACCACTTCTCGGAAGTGAGTTCACTTCATCCGTTCTTCCTCGTTTTATACGCTCTTTCACTTTCTTTCCCAGAAGGATGACTAATATTTTTAACCAATTTTCACTGTCACCGTGTGAAAGGATGAACCGCAAATGACTCAGGCGTAATTTTCGCAACGTTCGTGCTCGTCGTTTGTTTGTCCTGAAAAACCGGAACGGATTATCTCCGATGCCGCATTTTACACGATAAATGAAAATCTTCAGAACTACTCAACATCAATGTACGGATCTAAATTGTACTCTAATAAAAGAGAACGTACAGCACAAGTATGGCGAACGTTTCAAACTAGGAAACACACAACGGCAACAATCTCTCCTAAGTTGATTGGCAGGTGCCGCTATTCTATTGAACGATACTATAGCATCGAGATTCGAAGGTAGCATAAGTAACATAGCCAGCTTTCATCAAAATGTGATACTCGGTTGATTACAACAAACACACATATTTTAATTATAATTACGAAAGCCAAGCGACAATATCTGATTCGCCATTTTGGTTGAAGTAATAGAAACTCTAACCAGCAACGAACAATTTAGCTATACAACAAGCTATACTAACGAAAATCATCAGGATCTTAGTTTATCGGATTATTTTTTCAAAGCAAATTACTGTGTGTGTGTGTGTTACTGCGTTGTGCACAACGCTCAATATATCCAAGAAACATTAATCCTACCATGAATCCGCATTGCTTTACTCAAATATCTCCTTGTTGACATCACTACCGGCTATTGCACGCGAGGTGTTTTGAACGACTTGTTCATGGTCGTACTATACTTGTTTGATACGTGACGACTTTCGTGGGCACAGATCGAAAATGGCACATAAAACAAAGTTAGAATCAAATTTCGAGTCCGATTGTACTTCAACGGAATCTCAAAGCAGCGGATTCGATTGTTTAAGATGATTGAAAAAAGCCTATTCTATTAGAGCGTTTTATGTTAGCAGCTTTTTGGCACAATCTTTTATGCGTGTTCGTTCGCGGGAAAAGTGCCATATCCTTGGTGCGTGGGATTGCATTTGAAGTTTACGACTTAGTCCACAGGCACACTAGGCACAGGAAGCGTAATCATTTCCAGACCTTTTTCAAGAAACTAAAAGCATGCAAAAGAACGCCTTTCTCATCTTTCGTTGATAGCTATTACAGGTTCAATTGGCAGAAAGTGGTTAAAAAACATTCCTTTTTCAATAATTTTAAAGGAAACATGCCCATTACAGTTGCATCGGCCACTGAAATCTTTTTCTCGCCACCTGATTGGGTATTCGATTTGGTAAAATTGGTTTAGTTAAAGTTATGTTTTTTCTCCTCCCGTTAGGATAACAATTACCAAAGAAAAGTGCCGGAAGGAAAACAATCCGATAAAAATTCTGGCCTAATTCGAAACGGCAGGCGTGAAACATAAAATTTTACATTAAAAATCTGAACACAGTAATATAGTAAAGCGAATCGTAGCGTAGGGTCAATTCGTTCGTGTTCCGAAAATGCCGTTCTATGTCGATTGTTTTACATTAAACAACGCACGCACTTCTCACATCAATGGACTAATGACGCAAAAGCTGTGCCTTGTGGCAACGGACGCGTGTCCTACAAATATAAACATTGTGTTGTATGTAGTTCAGAAATAACAACTGTAAGCCAATCATGTTTAAAGTCCAAGGACTAATGTGCGGAAGAATGATTCGTATTGCTAAAATATTAGTTACAGTTATAAGGTTATAAAATATCTATCAATTATGTGAAATATGCAAGTATAATAAGCGTCCGCACATTAATAAAGGCAAGATGTTAAATTTTTGCACTGCAAAGCACTGAAAAAACACTTAGAATTTCACCACACACACACACCAAGCTCTGCATACCTTTTGATCCAAAAATTTTGTCACTTTCTTGATTAATCGATTCATGTCGAGATGTTATCAAGTCTATTATATTCTAACACTTCAGTACCTGGCGGGTACAACCCTTTACTCTACAGCAATCTCTTACAGCGTTAGTGCGAAGTTTATCATTTTTCTCTTGGCTATCACAAACACTGCAATTCGGGCGTTTGGTGTTGATGATATGGGAGATGTGCGTATTGCAGCCAGTCAGTTGATCGCCGGCTACAGTAAACAATTGTCAGGCCGAAAAAAAACTAATTTTTCGATGAGATAAACCAGCGGTCCGGTACAGAGGTAACAACGGGGAGCGCTTAAAAATAGCTACACAGAATAACAACCATACCTTGGAAGGCGTAAAACTCTTTCCAAAGATGTATTCCAGCAGCGCTGTCTCCCTAAAAAAACCACGGCTGCACACAAGCGTTTAGTTGAATATATGTATCACATAAAACACTGATGATGATAAACGTTTGCACGCCCGTTACACACAATCATGGGGGTTACGAATCTCACACAGTACGGCGAACAGGTTCTATCTTCACACACACACATACACACACAGATAATTTAAACGGGTAAAACTTGATACCGTCGTATAAATGATGCATGGATAATAAACGAAAAATCGACACTAATGCACAATACAGAGCGATTGAGGACAGACAAAACTACGTACTTGCTGTACGACTATTGTCGCCCGTGGTTGTGTACAAACTGCTCCTTCCATCGGGTTTGGCGTAACATTTATAGCACCGGTGACCAGTGCGCCTGTGCTAACGACTTCCATCGAACGGAGGCCACCACCACCAGAGGTCGCCATCGATGACGCCGGAGACGACGCACGCGCTTTGCCGGTTGAGGTATCGCTGCCGGATTCTCCGCTTGACGCGACAGAGATTCCTGCAACGGAACAACACGACGTTTCTGCGAAGTAGTCGACGCGTAGATCCGGAAGTGTACCGCAACCTAGTTGTTGTGTCGCTGCCGTCGTACCGGTAGACTTTGACGGCATCATGTCGAACTTGGTGGCGATCTGATCAAATTTGGAGAGCCGAGGGTGAATGGCCGCACCCGAAACTGCCGCCGCCGTGTTGTGATCGTTTCGACGTTGTGGTGTAAAGGCATCAGATGTTGCCGCTATTCGATTACGCTTGGAGGGTGTCGCATTGCGGTCGATCGGCACGTCTCGAGTCTCCTGTTGCGACAAATAAGTGTACTGCTGAAAGATCGAGTAATGATCGCTGAAGATCTCCGCATCGTACAATGCTTTCGATGGAGACTCGCCACATCCAACGGTTCCTCCGCCGCTTCTACACTCATCTTCACTGCGCCGATCATGTTCGAACAGTAACTCTTCTTCCACGGCAAAACATTCACGCTGGATGCGATCGTAATCGATAGCTTCTCGGTCGAAAGGAAACATTGTCAGGTCGGGGTCGTAATTTGGATTCTTGAACGGTTTGCCGGACGTACCGGCGGACGTAACCGCGGCCGTAGCTGCAGCAACAGCACTTCCCGCTTGCTGTACGAGACGTTCTTTGCGGGTCTTAAAACTGTTCATCAGTCGCTTTGGCGTTGATGTGGACGTTTGTATTGGTTCCATGTGCTGTTTCGGAGGTTGTACAGCATCCGTGACACGCTCTTTTGCTAATGGTGTGCTAATAATCTGCTCAGGACCAACGGCGGTTTCAATCGTGTTTGGAGAATGGTCAGGCGTGTGTTCTGCCGAAGAGGTTAGCATTTTTGGTGGTGGACGCCTGACTGGGTTGGGTGACTCATCGAAACTAAACATGGTTTCGTGGGTACGAGCAAAGGAAGCAACATCACCTCGACTAACACCTCCACTGTACGTCTTTGGTGACATGGGTGGATCGAAAGGAAAACGTGTTGCATTTGACGAAATCGGTGCTGTGCGGGGCTGTTGCGTTCGGTTCGTGGTTCCTGACTTCATGTTTGGAGATTCACGTGGCGAAAACATGGGAGATTTCGGTGAAAGATCCTCCAGCTCCTGAGAAATGATAAAAGCAAGATAAAAATAAACAATCTTAGTAATGATGGTATAACATGAGCACAATTAATTACATAATACTATCAAAGTAAAAAGTTTAGCATAGGAATAAACTAAAAAACATTCTTACAAATGCCTGGGCGACTCCATTGAAAGTACAATACACCATGCGCCTCCATCGTAGTTCTGTATGCAATAAAAATGCACTGCTTTGAAAACGCTTGCCTGAATGTGAGACATCCTCTTTATTTTCGATGTGGGAGTAATTTAGACGGGCTGTTTAATCATACATTACTTTCACTAGAGACTGGCTGAGCTATGTACTGGATACTCCGGCGACTCCGTGTTTAATTTAAATTCAACAATGTTATGTATCACCCTCGTAAATCTGGACACAAACAACCATCACGTTATGCCATTTGATGACTGCTCAAGACAAATTCTCTAGTCGCGGCGTTATTGTAGTTCAAAGCGGACACCCGACACTCTAAAAACTCGCACTAATTAGCGAGCAATTTATTGTCCTCGTGTAAACATCAAGCGTTTGTGCGTCGGTCCAGCATAAAGAAATGGAATGGTCGGATAACGTCTTTCTGCTTGAATAATTCCGGAGACCCTTGGATAGCCAAAGTGACAGGATAGACGATTTAAAACTCTGTCAACTACTGCCCAAGATGGATTCCCACGGATCGGACGTGTGTACGGCTAGGCGTTGCAGTGTGTACTCTTCTACACAAAGTCGTGCCGTAACGAATGCTGTACGTGCGCGCAATGTGTACAAGAAAAGATTTATGACCGTTTTCACGGTTACAAAGGTAACAGACCTTCCTCAAGACATCCACAAATGCACAAGCTGGCAGAATAAAACCAAAAACGGCGAAGACTACAGATGAACGGCGGCGGGGTATTACAGTGCAGCTGGTAGAAAAAGATTAATTGCAATTGTTTCATGAATTTCCCGGTCCCTTCAACACCATCGCAATTTATACACGGCCTGAGTGACACCATATGAAATTAATTACTATCACTCTAAGAGATTCAAGAAACAGTGTCTCCCCGCGCGTTAGTCACCGTACTTCCGGCTCGAGTCATTACTGTTATTACAGCCCCACTGTGATCGTTAGTTTCACTGACCATCATGTTTATTAATATTAGCACTATTGGCAAATAATGCTGTCACGTGCTGGAAGTCACTTTTCATTTCGCACCATCACACAACAAACGACCATTGATGATAAAAGGGTGCGTGATGGGTTTCCAAAACCCTGCCTGCTGGGCATTAGCCCCAACGCGTCTACCACGATCTTTGCGGTTCTCGCAAAATAGCGAAACGCCACTTTTGTCACGAGAAGAGACGCTGGCGGCATCTGATATGGAAGGAGGTTTGGTGGCAAGAGTCAATAAAATCATCCATCTGCTCCGTGTTCTCTCCACTGTAAAGTCATTGGACTTTTCGCGTCGGAGAATCCCGAGACATTCAATGGAGGAAAAAAGAACACAAAAACGGAGCTGCTTATCCGTCACACATGGGGCACATGCAACGCCTAACCATTATACTGGTAAACTCGTAAACTAACAAGGAGCGAGCATCGGCTTGCTTGCGGTGAAGGAGAAAATTGTTGTCCAAACACACGTCATGTCGGTGACAGGCGGATAACATCCAGTAGGGTGTCCAGGAAGCGTTCGCTCGTCAACAACGTCGCCAACAACTTTGATCAGCTATCCTACTCGCGAGCGAGCACCCATTCGATAAATGTGTCTACTCGCGTTGGCCAATAATGATTGTTGTTTTGCGACTTTTCCTTCTTTTTCCGCTGTCTCAGGCGAATGTTTTCTTTGTTCCGATCCCGGCGATCGAGCAACAGTGGAGATCGTTGCACTAAACACAACACAATGGATAATCTGTACAAATCACTGTTTAACGATTTGCCCCAGCTCTAGACGAGAATTTGCAAAACCGTATCGTATCACAGCAAGAGTGATTAGTGAAACAGAACATAAAAACATACGGAAATGAATATGTAGAAGGTAGAACTGCATGTTTTGCATTGAGTCATGACATTCTGCACGGAACTTCCTGGCCAGACATTTATTTGCATACACACGCCAATAGACGGAAGGTGCAAAACCCAACGTACTTCTTCTGTTAAATGTAGCAGGCAGTAATGCAGGCTAGACATAATTCTTCGGAAAGTAAATACAACTCATTCGTTATTGTTAACTTACAAAAAATAGGTAAAACGGTATGCTAGTCGATCACTGATAACCTAAAGATATTATGTAGGCGCGCGCATGGAATGCACATAAGAATCGAATCGTAACAGTTTCCTGATGACGGAAAATTCAACGAAATGTGTGCAAAATGTGTTCCCGTTCCATAAAGGATTTTTTACTGTTTCATTCTTGCGCCGAAACAATACTATGACAGCAGAGTAAATGAAAACTAAACAACAAATGAGAGTACGGATCATGAAATGGGAAACCCAGCATTATGGCAACATCCTTCCACCATCTTTACCAGCGCATGTACGGTGTTCGTGTTGTGCAACTTTTACGCATATAAAATATTACCTTGCGTGTGTTTGTGTTACGGCGGGTTCGCTCTTCCTGAGCACCCTGAGAACGGCACATGAATCCACTGAACCAAACAAAGGGCATTATACAATAACAAAACAACATTTGTCTGCAGTCTTAATGAGACGATGGAGAGCGGTGAGACAGAAGTAAATGAACAGACATGGAGAGAGATGGAGTGAGAACGAAAAACAGCATAAAAACATCACTTACAAAGAGTATGAAACAAAGCATCACTCTCTAAAATACACCGTAACGCCGTATTTGAAAGGTACATTACGGCAGAGAAAAACGTATGAGAGTTAAATCATTAACCAATCCAACTGTTAAAAAAACAAAACAATACAGTAGCAAAGGACCCATTCCAGCGGACCAAACATAAGGAATGCGAAATGTGTATCACTGAACAAATGTGGCATGTCGTACGTAACGCGTCCGGGGTCATTAGCGAGAAATGTTGGTGGTGCAGAATACTTCAATAGGAAACAGTACTGCCAGGCACGCAGCACAACAACAAGACAACATTCTTTTTCGAGATGGCTAGGCTACCATCATGAATGCACAAGGTCATTGCACTTTTTTTAAAGAATAAAATGTGTGTAATGTTTGTAATCCTAAAAAGGTCAGATTTATCTGATTGCTACATTTTTGAAGAGGATCAATCAAAAGGGAAATCGAAAACAACGCAAACAAAAAATAATAACTAACGACAATTATTTAGGTATAACACCCGAGATGCTTTTCCCTTTTTCCAAAGTCATACGTGAAGTTTTGTTGCGCTACTGCTTGCCCTGTGTTCGCGAAACAAGACACGATACAGAAACCACGAACGAACGATGCAACTCAATGTGAGATGAAAATTAAATCAATCCCCTCAGGAACTGTGCCGTTCATGATATGGACGCGTCTCGCAAACAGAAAGACGGCTACAATGTTTTCCCCTTTTTCTTAAACTTTACTCCTTTCTCACGCGTTGCTTAACCGTTGATATTTATATTACTGTCAAGAATATCTTTCGGATGGTTTGATTTTGGTTCATATATCTTAATTTATGGAACCTTTTAATTAGGACTGGGTTTCTCTTCAGATATTGTGCCATGTCAGCGTCACCTACTCGTCACTTAATTTGTATCTTTGGATCAATCTTAAGAGAGGAGATACCATCCTCACAGTACTGGGAGCCAGGATACGCTGGAAAGTCTCATCGGCACGACATGAAAGACAGGTGGG
Organism: Anopheles maculatus; assembly: GCA_002091835.1. NCBI lineage: Eukaryota > Metazoa > Arthropoda > Insecta > Diptera > Culicidae > Anopheles > Anopheles maculatus. Next base: position 78,661 of record KZ062235.1, read on the forward strand.
GAACGGCTTCTGCTCACGGTAAGTGGATTATTCAAGGGAGCGCGCGCCTTTAGCTCCGGCTCGTCAAAAAGGTGACTCAAGCATCCTCCAACCATTGGGAGAGAACTCACTGCTGCCACTTCTCATGTGAAGTGTGTTTTTGAGTGGCAGAATTTCGACTTGGTAAACGTTTTCCGCTAAACTACGCTTCACCGAACAGCGGACAGTGGTCGCGTGTGTCGGATTTGTCAGCATCACCACGCTGAGAATACCATTGTCCTTCCACAAGCGACAGCAGTGCGCAAAGAGGTTAGAGGGACTTCTTTCTGCTTTTGACATTTTGCACCTATTTATTTGGCAAGCAAATTGAGGATAACGTAAAGAAGGAAGGGGACGCGGCAGACGTCTTGTTGATCGCTGGAACGATGTCGATAGCATGGCAGAGCGTAAGGAGGAGAATGCGGAGAAAACACTATGGAAATAAAGTATCGAAAACAGCAGACCAAAGCATTTCCCGAGAAAAGGGAAGCCAAAATGTTCGAACCTTGGAAGCACAGGTTCCCTGAAGCTAATTCCGACTATGCTTTGATAAACGATGATAAAGCACATCGTAAGTGTTTGGAAAAGGGGGGAAGTCGACTGTGTGTTCCGAGACAAATCGTAGCACTGTTCCTTCGCAAATCAGCTTTCGATTGATGGTGTCTATTGCGTTTTTAAAAATTTGCTACAGGTTTGCAGCGCGCGTCGATTGAAAGGAAAATGCTGTTCATCACAACTTCTATGAATATCAATAAAGTAAAATCTTTCTTAATATTTCATCCCAACAGGCTTTCTCAATGATCCTCCCGTAAGCGGAAGCTGCTGTTTGGTTGAGTGTGATCCATCCATTTTTACAATCAAATCATCGCACCAAATTCCATCAAACTCAATTTAATATGTTGCAATGATTTAAAAGCGTACAACAAATCAATTCTCCCGCACTGCCCCCACAACACGTGCAACGGTGGCGTGTTGCGCTGCTATTGTAGCTGCAATTTTTCAACTGTACATTACTGCTGTCGCCGTTTCTGATATGTTTACACAATAGTGAGATGAAAAATCGTACCCGTTCGCCACACATATCAATGTTCGCGCCTAAAAATAACACACAAACATGCTAATTATAAAATGCCCACAGAGTGACGCTAGCTATTAATACGATCGCTTCAAACACACGTACACACACACGCACACACGCAACGTGACTTGCAACTCGCACGAGAAACGTGCTACACCTTACGTTTGGGTGTGCAGCAATTGGATGCAAGCTGCGGCATATTCCGTCGATGCGTACACCAACCCGTCATAGAAATCTTACTAACAGCGGCCAACAGGGGAGCAATCGACAACAATCCTCCGCGCGTCCCCGTAGAAGAGAAACGCGCGGAATACAGAGATCAGACCGAATGAATGGGTGACCGGAGAGGCCACTTCTCTAAAGTTACTCAACACTGCGCAAATGACGTCATAGAACCGTACTGTCGGCATTGCAAAGCGCGGTGAGCAGAAGAAAGTAGTGGTCAGTGGTGCTGAGTGCTTTCTTTTCGGTACTTTAGAATTTAGGTTGCTTCGTCGTAGCAGATTGCATACGATCGTCATGCGCTCACGTGTGCCTGCAGTGTTTGAGCAGCGCAAACACCCCCCGCCTGCGACCAAGCTGGGAAAAAAATGCAAAATTTGTATTGGAGAATTACGCTGTTCTGTGGAGCACAAACACGGATGTGGGATTCCTGAGTGCTCCCCCGATCGAGCGGACGCAACGAAATGCCACTAAAATATTGATCATAATTGCAATTTCAATATTTACCCAAGGCAGACCAGACCGGGCCTGTGGGGATTGGCACGATGGTTGTTACCTAGAGACGGTAGTCTCCCTTGCTACAAATTGAGATATTACGAACTCGCGCGAGATTACCCGTCTATTGCTGCTGCACACAATCGCCACCGCCATTGAAAACTGCTTAATAGGCAAGTGCAGTTCGACAGTTTCGGGGCAACTGCATTCCATCACACGCAGAGAGAGAGAAAGAGAGCGAGAGAAAAAAAGAGAGTGTGTGTAAACGGCCAAGCTTGAAGGGACGATTTCCGGGAATAAGACCCACGCACCAAACCAATTTGCTTGTAACGAGCAAATGAACGTAATTAAAACGAAATAAAGTGGAACGGACGAAAAAAGGGAACTGTAAACAAATTGAATGCGAATGCTTTTTTTACCGAATTTGTTTGCAATGTTAATAATGTTTTCTTACATCGCTAGTCAATGAGTAAATGTAGATTTGTTTTGTGACGGTGTTATGCTGTTGTTGTAATAGTTATTTCCATTTTGGCTTAGAATTAGATGATCATGGAATGTTACGACAAGTTATATGCAAAAACATGTCGGACCGTATCTTTCTATTGCAACACTGACCTGGTAACTGATTAGTAGTGGGGTATCGGGACCATTGATGACGGTGATGTTTTCTTCCTCCTCATTGCCTGCGGTTTGGTTCAGAGCGATAATGCTGGAGCTTTCGTCCTCGAGTGAACTTAATAATGGTTCACTTTGTCCTGAAACATCTCCTGTAGAGAGAAATAAAATAATTTTCAATCAGTTATTGCCGTTGAGAGAATACTATAATTACTACTGTAATTACTTTAGTCTTACTTCACTTAAACAACCGATAAAGACAAAAACAATCGATATCATTTAATTACATGTTCTTACTTTATGTACGTTTCGATGTTATTTTCCGACACAGAACCATATTTTTCCATTACCCAAACCCATTTCCATACAATTCAGACAGTACGTTTAATGTTATAAACAAAGCAAGACAAATGATGCTGCATCCCTGAAACCGAGAGCAAGAGCAAACAAAACACGAAATAAAGCGAAACGCTATTTTCCCTTGCCTTTTTACATTTTAGCTTCCGATACATTCTTACATCACCATCTTTCCGCCACCGCTGGCGAGCAAAATATTTGTAAACATTACTTTCAACTGGCAACACAACAAGACATTGTGGGGCCCACCACCACGGCAGAATGAATGATAAACATCTACAAAACCCTCTCATAAATTCTCATGACAACTGAGCGAGATCGGTGAAAAGGATTGTGCGAGATATACTGTTTTCAGGTATATACGACGTGAATTCGGTAGATTACTTTGGGTCTAATATCGTTGGGTCGATCGTTTTTCAGGGATTAAAAAAATGGATCCACTATATTGGGTATACTATCCAGTAGACTTAAAAAGATTGCTTACGTAGATTTGTACAAAGTTAATTTGTCATTAATACCATTCGGCGTGTGAAGGGAACAAAGTGTTAAGCCCGCTCCAGACGAAGCGCAAACTAGATTGCAAACTAAAACGCGAAGGCTGGCAGTAATGTCATACCATACGAATTTGACAGCATTTTGTTCGCAAAATCGTAGTTGCGCTTGGATTTGCGCTTCGTGTGGAGCGGCTTTTATAGAAAAAAATATATACAGCACTATCTTCCTTACCTAGATCTAGTGAATCGTTAGTCTCCGTGTCCGTAGTAGTCGTGACGTTGGTGACGTGCGTCGAGGCTGAATCGGTGGAAGTATTGATAGTAGCTTCGGACGTTGTAGACGACCCCATCACGACTACCTTCGGTACGGTTGAGGAGTTGGCGGCTGCAGCAGCAACTGCCGTTGCTGTGGTAGCTGCTGTTGCTGCCATTTTGGCTGCTTTGCTTGCACGAGCCGTCTTAAAGTAGAGCCTTCGCAGCGCCGACGTTGGTGTGGACGTGTGTTGTGAGTGGTTTCCTTGGCTCGTGTCGGGTTCGGGGCTACCGCGGGGCGTGTTCGAGCGTCCGTGACCAGGACTTCCCGGGTGTGGAATGGATGACGAGGCGGATGACATTGTGGACGTTGACAGTGCCATCGAAGGACAGACGACAGTGCCAATGGTGGCGGTCGATGAAATTGAAGAGGTGCTGGATGATGTGACAGGAGGTACGATGTAGTTGGCCGTTAAGGGACCGCAGTGGACGCTGTCAATCGGCTGCTGCGGTTGGGATACCGACACTGTCATGGCATCGGGGGGAACTATAGAAAAATCCAATTAAAACAAAATGCAAAGTTCTAATCAGTCCAGTTTCGTGAAAGTTATCGAGCAACGTACCCACAAGTTGTAAAAGGGAAATTTAGGCGGTATACCAACCGAAAAAGTGCTACACATTTTAACTCTACCTTTTGATAAATTTCAAATTTATTGCTTCTTCTAACATTACAATGTACTCGTGGCCGGTTTTCAGTTGGTAAAATTAAACATTACCTGGGTACGTCAAACCTGCCAATGGCAAATTTCGAAAAGTATTTAAAAACCGCCTCCAAAACGGCGATTACTGCCGAACTTTCAACTGGCTCGCCATCATGTATCGTAGAAAATATTCCCATAAACTTTCGGTTTGGACGAGACCCGTCCCTGGGATGGAACGACCAAGTTATTACAATGATCGATTTTCACCACACACTTTGTGAGGAGTAAAGAAGCGAAGTTAACGTTACGATACCTGAACGTAAATCTTACCTGTTGTAGCAAGACTTGCTCACTATGTTTTACAAATGTTTGAGGGCAGCATGGCTTGCACTCTGTCGATTTTTGTTGAAAGTTAGTGGTTTTTCGTCTGGCAGCTCGCGTTCACCGGGAACGTCTCATGGAACAACAATCAAGCTTAAGTGCGTCCCAACCGGAAGAACAAACTTTAAGAAGCATACTCGTCAAAGAAAAGTTCATTTCCCTAGGGGTAAGGAAGTCGTTTGCCTTGGACCAACAATTCGCCAACACGAGCCAAAAGCTACATACGTCGTGTGGTCTCACGCTTCAGTGACAAGCAGCTCTTACCTTTATTTTTCCGAGGTGTTGAAGGAGGTGGTGCCGGCGTGGGAGGCGGAGATCGACAGTTATCTCGCTCGCGACGACATCGGAAGGGTGAGGAGGATCGTTCAACACTTTCAATCTGCAAAAGAACCGAGAAGAGGAGATGTAAACGATAAACAAATCATGGATCAATGCGCAACACGGTTTATGCTCGGTTGCTTCTTTTCGGAAAAATTAAATAAAATTAATAAATGATCATTCGATTATCGTAGAATCTCTTGTATGAACGAGGATGGATATAATAGATTTATAAAATTAGGTGGTCGATATATACAGCACAACATTATTGTGCGCAACACGGTTTATGCTCGGTTGCTTCTTTTCGGAAAAATTAAATAAAATTAATAAATGATCATTCGATTATCGTAGAATCTCTTGTATGAACGAGGATGGATATAATAAATTTATAAAATTAGGTGGTCGATATATACAGCACAACATTATTGTGTACATGCAAGCCGTTCAGGTTTCGACAACGCTACGGTCGACACATTTCCTTTAAATAGGTCTGGCACGGTGAAACAGCAGCTTATCTTGACACGACTAAGAAGAGGGAAGAAATTTAATTTATTCTGAGTGCATGCCCCCTCCACTCCAATGCGACATATCGCTGCAAGCGGAAGCATCGAAGAACACGAGTAGTTCCATGATGCTATCAGTGACAAACTGATAACTGTGCCCGTCGTATTGCATTTCTACTGAAATAAAGAAACGTTTTTTTTCTCGTCTACTTGTACAATGTACCATCTTATCTTATCGCCACTATCTTCGACTATCTGCATCAACACCCGGACAGTTTACAGTGCGGGTCTGTCAATATGTTGCCATTTAAAGCTATGCATATGTTATGAAACATACTCTTACCGTGAATATATCGACCTTTCACTGTATCAAAATTTGATACTGTTATGTTTGTGTGCCACTTTTAAAAAACCAATGAGCCAGTGGAAGCTGTTTTCCTCAAAAAGATCGCATCAAGCTAGATACAAATAGCAAACACCACACTACATTTTTCCAATATCATTCAAACACTTTGTGCCCACAAAAGCTGTGACGCACTGTATAACGGTCCCTCTCTTCCAGTGTGATTCAATTGATAGTTTCGTGTTTCCCCACGGATCTGCGAGGTTCGTATTCAGTGCAGCGTAGCTTACTGACCCATTCAAAGGTAGCAGGAACTTGGTCTGTATTCGATCAATTTCTTCCAACATACTTTGAGCGGAACGAAGGAAACATAAAAGTTCCAGCGCCAAATCAATAAAAATGTCAAGCCCCAGTGATGGTGATGGTAGTAGATCGGGTCGGTTTTCGCTATTAAATAAATCGCTCTTTTCAATTACCGACAAAGCTGTCATGCTGATTCCAATTCTGTTAATGATGATATTCTGTAACACCCCTATGATCGAAGGTAAGTGTTTTTTTTTTTAGAAATGATAACGTAAATTTTGCTAAATACATATTGCTGTTTGCTAATATTATCAATACTGCGGATATGGAAAACAAAAATCTTTCAACAATCAGCATTGCGTTGTTATGCATGTGGATTGACACAAACTTCTGGTGATGTGAGGTGCGTAACCGAACCGCAAAGTGTTGAAGGACAGAGCGTAGTTACCTGCTCCAGGAAATATTGTACCATCACGCGACAGGAATTGGTGGTAAGTATTATTTGTTTTATATTAAACAAGAATGTACAACTCGTCGTCGAAATGAAATAGTTGCCATGATACCCGAAACGTTAAGAAAATAGTGGGACTAAAGCAAGCACCTTGCACAGGGTTTATCATGCCTTATTCAATCACGCATGAGTGCTGCTGTTCACCATTATCAGTGTATGAAGTGTACAACGTCAAAGTATACGCTGTCATATTACTGATTGCGTATCAATTCTGCAATGTTTATAGTACATGCAATTGTGAACACTGAAGCACTTTGTGGGAATGTGCTCGATCAAGACCCGGATAGTAGTGTATCGACCACATTCAGTCAACATAATCTTCTCATTCGCAGGATCCACCCGGTAAGCTGGTTACTTTCTTGCGAGGATGCGAAGAAAGCCCACTGGTAAATATAACTAGTTTTGACATCATTGCAAATGATGGTGGTGCATATCCGTAGCCACTAATTGGGTGTCGAATTTCACGCACTTCTTACACAGTATCTCGACGAAGTCATCGAAGATCCTACTTTCATCACCTACTATCGATCCTGCACCACCGATCTGTGCAATGATGGTGACGCCCTCGGATCCTCCGGTTCCGCCCTGACCGGGCTCAACGAGGGAGCGTCGGATAATTTGCTCGTCCCCGGATTGCCCAGCAGCGGGGTTCAACCGGTAGCAACGACATCTCCATTACTGCTGATCATTAAAATCACATCACTGGCGATATCGGTAGCACGCATCATAGCTTAGAGAGCTTTCGTTCTTCCTGCGGAAAAGGACAACCGGCCTGATATTAATGAGATTTGGTGAAGAATTGATGGATAAAAGTTCGATATTCATAATCTACTTTCCGTTACGTTGGCGTGTGCCTTTGTTGGGCATACTCGCCAGTGAAAACACACGACAGAAAAGTTTATTTACCTTACGGGAAGTTAGTAAATAAATAATGTTCTTCGTCCACATGCGGGTAACTCATTTCGCTTAACGCTGCTTTCTACAGCAACATTAAATATACGGTTCGCTTGGGCCTTTTTAGTTAATCGCTTAAGAAGACCGGCTGTACACACTAAAGATGTGCGTAGTCCTATGGATAAAAAGCGTACCTTTTCTGTGTTCGAGCGTACAGTATTAGGGAACTACACTGTGGTTGTCTGCAGCGAGTGCCATCGGCTCCAATTTTACTAATTCCATTTTTAGCCAAAAGGGACATATTTCGGCTACGAATAGACTTCCTTCAACCGTAAAAGGGAAAAGTATGTCCACCATGATGTGGTTACCATCCAACATTTATCACAACACTCACTCATGTCCTGTGTCGAAACAGAAGGGTCCTTTTATAATGAGAGCTTTTCATAAAACAAACAGGTTTCTTTTATATCCTGGACTTATCCGGATAAACAAAGTAGATGCAAATTAAGGAAAAGCTTGCTGGAAAGAACCGTAATGTTATCATTAACTGACACGCTTTTCCGTATGGCTTTCGCACCGAACATACCGAATGTTCTTGTAGTATAAATAGAAAGGAAAAGCGATACCCTCCAGCTTCGTTCCAATCTAATTTTCGGGTCTTTACACACCAAATCTTATTTCAGTACAATAAGTAACCCTTTTGAACTGAGCAAGAGTACTCGGTGGAAAGACAGACAGATACGCCAGCAACAGTAAATGATGGATAAAGATGGAGATAACACCATTCGGGCGGGTATCATTGCAAACAAGTCTAAAAGGCCACACCAAGCTCTATACCACTCTCAGTGCGTTCGGAGGGCTTTCCCTGAACAAGAAGTATCTATCGTTTGCATGAATACAATCAATCTACAACGAAACCGGATTATCGTCCACCAACCAGGAATATGACCACCAACAGGCGAAGGAACGAACAACGAAAGCCACAAACTCTAGTCCGGCTCAGTAAGGAGGATGGATATCTTATCGACAATACCGCAACGAAGACAAGATGTGCGTTGTGCCAAAGTGTTCAACTAACCGTTAAGAAGTCGTTAAGGACGAAGCGACAGTCGAACTTTGGGGGCTATTTAACTGACACCCTGGGATCTAGGAGTTTGGGTTAAAAGGAAGACAAATATCGCCATGGCAGGCACACCGGCATAACCGCTCAAGAAAGCGGCAACGCAAACGAGCTGTTACCACGCACGCCACTCTATTGTACACCACCGAAAGGCGAAGAAACGGATCGGTGTCCGATTTCTACGACAACCAAACGCAAAGTGGCTGGGCAGAATAACTGTCGCTTACTGTCACGTATTTTTACGGGAGCAGCAAGTAGGTTTAGGTGCTGATTCCCCAATGTTGCGTTTTTCGCCCAGAGCAGAGGGGGTAATTATTTGTCACCGAGTTTCGTAAAACTTGAATGCTTTATGTACAATTTTAGAAACTATTTAGAATGGGTCACGTACTCAAATTTCGCCCCTGAAGGAAAAACTATTCAACCGTAAGTGGTCAAAACACTTTTATTTCAACTTAAAAATTCACCGCATCAAAAGAAAAAAGAAGAATAACGCATAGTAATAGGAAAAGGGTCGTGTTAAACCATCCGTTTCAGTGACTAGACAACAAGCTTTCGCTTTACAATGAGAGTGGCGTATCGAAAAACGAGAATAAGAAGTTTTCCATTTCGGTCTATCACTTGCTGTTTTTCATTGACCGCAATCGGACTGTAAGTATCACACTGACACACACAAGCATATGTATAATGTTGATCCGCCCATGATTCCAAGGGAGGTAAGCATGTCCGATTGATATTACTTTCTCACACAGGAACTGTTGCCTAAAACATGGTCGCATGACTCGGTAGCATGGTGAAGTAAGAAAACCAATTTCCTATCGTGACTTCCAGAATTGTAGTTAACCCTTTACTGACACCTAACTCAATCAAACGAACTTCGAAAGTAACATTTATCACGATCAAGACTTCAACCATAGGACAGTGAATAGAATATTATGTTACCCTGCGTACAGTGTTCAATGCATACTTGCTTCCTGTTGTTGGGCAAATTTGTTTTGTTGTAGAAAATAATGACCTCTTTTGAGCTGCATCATATATAGAACAAAAGCTAATACGTGCGATTCAAAATGTTTTCATACCAGTCCACCTTTGCGGCATCTGCAAAGATCATACAAACTAACTCCATCACAATGTAACAAATGGCCCGCCTCATTTGATGAGGAAGGATAAATAATGAATCAAGGACTTTAATGCCACTAATCCGTCTCAGCTTATTTGAGGATGAAATCATTTGCTTTTGTTCGATCTAATGAGCTTATTTCCTGCCTCATACAAGACTCGATGGTTCCTTCATTGCTACCGACTCCAAATTTGCAAGCCTGGCTTGCGGTATACATCCCTATTTTCCGCTTCATCAAATTGTTCTTACACCTCCATCTAACATATTGTGTCCTGAGAATTTGCTGTTTTTCTCCCACTCAATCACCCTTTTCCTCGCGCGTCTCCTTTCGGTACGAGAGGTTGGCGAACCGTTTCAGGAAGTCAGCCACAAGCAACACGCTGTGTATACGCTTGTTCCGATGGTTAATCCTTAAACGGATGAATTCTCTTATCGTCCAATGTGTCATTTATATTCCCACCCGTGGGCGAAATGTTTCGACACGTTCAACTGTACCTCGAATAGGGATCCACTCCAAACAGGCCGGCTAAGTTTTGTGCATGATTCGATTCGTGAGGCAGCACCCAGAACCGAGACCCTAGAATGAAGCCTCTCGGTTTGATACAAGGTTTGCCGCGGGGTTAATAGAATGGGCACACGAAAGCCCCATACATGACTTGTCGGTTTGGTGAAGTAAGGATCATTTTCTCTCGAAGGGTTGTGGTCGAACGCGTTAGCAAGAGCGCCACTGGGAGCGATGGTTTGCGTTTTCTCATCGGTTCAATTTTTCCATCCTGCAACGTGACCCCAATTGTTCGGTAAACCAACGGCAATGAAGCGGTCGAACGATGCGCCTGTTTTGGCTACGGGTAAATTTATGGTGTAATTTAGCAGGTGCACCAGAACCAATTCTGGTCTACCGTTTCCAAACCGCCCACGTACAAAACCGGCCCGTTTCGTTCGCCACGCTGTTTAACTCGCGCCAGGAGAATAATGTAGATGATGATGGGGATCACAATGATGATGCCAAAGTGGATAAGGTGTGATTAATTCACATCGGAAACCCCAACAACGAAAACGAAGTCGCTGGAACGAGATAGCCGGAAACCGTACACCGCGCATCCGCACACCCATCGGTTGGTTGTGCCGGTTCGGAGAAATCCCATAACTAGCGAGCTTTTGTTTATTGGACGGGTCCGATTTTCAATCAAATGGAACACACTTCTTCACTAGCACCGGTGATACGATCTTTTGAAACACCGATTCCGATCCTTTCACTCGAGACATTCGACCGTTTAAACGTGTCAAACAAAGTGGTTATTTGTCGTATCCCATCAAGCTCTTTTTTCGCCACACCGTATAATTAGAACGCGCCTGAAACGGTTACGAGCTGCAAACATGCCAAATAGTTTGTGTGTAGACAGCTTTTCGCTCCCAGGAGGAAAATGGTTCAAAAGTGAGAAACTACAAAGGCAGGGATTACTGAATCCTACAAGCAGACCCCGAGAAACCCACCCGGGGAAAGTAAATCATACACATTCCACTTAATTTATTCCCCAAGGCAAGGAACTGTGGTCTTCGCACAACTTTGCACCGTATAACAACAAGCCCAACAAGGGTAGAAATGGCAATTATGATAATGGGGAGTAAACCGTCTCACTGTTTATTTGAGCGCACGTGCCACAAGCAGCTGACCGGAAAAAGTGGAAGAGAGGGGTGTGAGGGATGTGTGCGAAGTGGAAAGGTCTCAATGTAATGACCACTCTAAATCAGTGATTGTAATAATCGCTAATATCATAAGCATGCTGCTAATTTCTTACCCAAATTCATCACCTTCTTATCAAACCACCTACCAGCAGTGTGACACGTTTCGCTTGCTGTCTTTGGCCTATAATTTTTTTTTTCTTTGTTCTGTTTTTAATTGGGCAATATATTTATAAGAAAACATTCATTTCAAATCTCATCTCTTAAGAACATAATCTTCCTTAAACATCACATCACATTCGATTAGTGCTCCGAAATTCATCAAATCCCTGTCACGGATAGAGATTTAGGTATCATTAATTATTCATAAGTGTTTTTAACTTCTTTCCGTTGGCGTTGGATCTTCCTTTTTGCAAGGGAATGTATAATTTGAAAAATTTCCTGTCCCGAGCTAAGGTACAGCACGGCTAAAGCTGAAACACGGAAGTTTCAGTTAAAGGACAAAAGCCCATGTATTTTGACCTTCTTGTAGAATATCCCAGAACAACAAACGCTTACTAAGAAAAATGTTCCTGATTTGAGGTAAAAAATCAAAGGTTACAAAACATATTCTGCAATATACATTCTGTCCTTGGTATCGCAGGGAACATCTCGCAGACCATGTCTTCTCAGTAGTGTCTATAATTTACCTAGGACTATACCTAGCTTATGCCTTTGTTTGATTATTTACAGCCCCTGCTTTGTAGGCTGCCGATTTCCTATTGACACAGTACATTTTTCGTACCATGATAAGAAGAATCAGAAGCACTGCTTCTAAAGGATGGAGTACACAAAGAGTTCATCGATGTTTTTCTCTCATCTTTCTAACCCGCTAGACTCTTGCCTAGTTAAAAATACATTAATTTTCATCTACCGTGCGATTTACGACGAACGACGACACTCTGGCCCGAACTCGCCCGGGTATTTGTACATGTTGCCCTTTCTAAACACAACACCAAGGAAAGGCAGCCGTATTTTAGCTCACTGAAGTCTTCCCCCGATTTTGAATGCCTGCTTTTAAGATCGTTTACAAAAATCGATACCATCGTTCGTAACGCAGACTGATGAGCATTATTTGAACACTGGCTATTGGCTGAAATGCGAATAAACGATTTATGAATTTATATCAATTTCTCATTTTCGTGTCGTTTCTTTAATACGATTCAGCACACTGTAATGTAACGTACCCGTTTATCCGAATGCGGTACATAATGGCAAACGTTCGCCGAGTGTTGAACAATTTAGAGCGCTCTTCCTTTTACCTGAATCTAAATTGTTCTACACTGGCTATTGGCTGAAATGCGAATAAACGATTTATGAATTTATATCAATTTCTCATTTTCGTGTCGTTTCTTTAATACGATTCAGCACACTGTAGTGTAACATACCCGTTTATCCGAATGCGGTACATAATGGCAAACGTTCGCCGAGTGTAGAACAATTTAGAGCGCTCTTCCTTTTACCTGAATGGTTCTGGAAGCTTGATACAGTTTCACTGCGTTGAACAGTAATCAGGTTTGCTTTATTGGTTCTCGCATAGCAAACAACAAGCACAGCCATTTCCCTTCGATGGACAGACCTTTATCGGATCAATTAGTTACGGCCGATTGATTTCATCAGACCCATTCGAGCATAATTTACTTTCTGGGCGGCATGGCATAATGTTGAGCACATTGATTACAGAGCCATCCATCTATCGTCTGATCAGAGAGTCTTCATTCAATAGCCAAACAAAAGACGACTAGAGCAACATCATGCCGGCAACGAAGCATTTTGAAAAGTCACAGTTTTCGTTCCTAGATTTGATAACGTTTGAGATGAAAGTGTTTGAAACAGTACAAAGGTTTTCATACCTTCTGTATCAGTCGATCCAACTTCTGTTGACTAATAATCATGCGGGTGACCTATCCGCAACGATTATCTCTCACTGTTATGGCAAAGTAAGGGTTAGTATGATGCCGAGTAGTTAGTGTTCAGCCGAGCCGCATTTCTGAGATGGACGGAGTCGCACTAACTTGTTGAACGTACTCTACTGCCATTTTCATAACATTCACGAAATAATAATTCTCACGCACTTTTTTCAAACACGACACTTCACACAACTTGATGATAAATAATCCTTTCATATAGAAACATTAATTAGATAATCGATTAAAGCTAGCAGATGGCTTCCCTATGTCCCTAACCTCACTTTTTCGCGGTGAATGCATAGAGAATGGACACACTCGCTATTTATGCATTTGACGTAATTTGTTGTACATTTAACTGAAACACAAGTTTACTGTGCACCTTTAATATACTATTTAACAGGATTTAATAATACAATATTTAATAAAAAACTAAAATAAACAGCAATATTCGATGCTGCTGTACGATACGCGTGTTGCTTCAAAAGCTTCAACCTGTCAACTAATTGTCAGCGTGGGAAAAAGAGAAGGGGGTTAGCAAGGGGGAGATAGGTTGTTTACATATTTGACAGTTGTGGGGAATCACAAATCACAGACCGTTTGAATTGAAAGGTGTGTAGCAGTAGCCATCGTAGCCTAGGTAACTACAAAGAAGGCTTCCATCGCTTTAGGATGATTTCAAACGCAAGGATATTGCATCATTAGAATTTGGACGGTACGGTGGCTAAGGAGGTTGCTCGACCTTTCTTAGCTGAAATTTTCGTAAAGTGAAGATAGTGCAGTGTAAAGTACGCTAGAACATAAAAGTGCTTCCATCCCGTGCAGCAAACGCATACTGGTGTAATGTGGCGCAATAGAAAAGAGGATATGACAAGTGCCAACGGGAAAGGTCAAATTAGTGGTGACGGTCCTGAGCCTTCCTCTAAGGTATGAAGACCAATAGTTCTCCCATAGATAGACAACTTACACAGCAGCTAATAGTAAACTTTTCCACGCTCGTTTTTAGTTAAATTTGGCAGCAAAGCCCTTCACACTGCCGTTGCGTCGGGTGAATGTAGCTCCATCGAACTCACAGGGCGACAGCAATGGCAGTAACAGCACCAGTAACAAAACTCACGAAATTGCTTACATTGGCCCAACACATCTTCCCGTTAATACGCGTGTGTGGAATTCGATTTCATCTTACTCGCTCGAAGATATTGCTCGTTCGGCTCCAGCAAGACCGGCCCAAAGCCAGGTCATAAATGTATTCCCTAGCAACAGTGCAACAGCAGCAGGAAACTGCTTAAAATCTCCGTTTCAACATCCCACTACACAGGCCACACAATTTCCTTTCGGACCAATCCTGCTTGACAATGGTGTCATACAGCTGCGCTTGCGAGATACAATTACGTGAGTTTTACCATGTTATATGGGGCTTTTTTCGTGGAACGGCAGAACACCCATGGATGTATATTTGAATAACGCAAGCATTTTGTTTTTCATAGAGTGGACATGACGGCGGACGGATCGGTGAAGGTTGTCAATGGCAACCATAATATTGCAATAGCTATTTCGAGCGATACGTTGGCCACTGCGATGCACCACCCAAATGGAATCGTATTTCAAAACGGCCCACGAGTTGACATAGCCGCGGTCGATGCAAGACGGAAATATCCTTACATGTAAGTACATACGAAGGTAGCTGAAAACTGTGTAATGATTGCTGTTTGCATGTCATTCCTGAACGCAGCCGTTTTGCTAAAATGTGGCATAAGGGTATCAGCTTAACGAGCGCAAGGTACGCCTTGATTTATCTGGTCGATTCGGCCGGCACACGAACCACGTCCGACATGATTAGTATGGATATGGAAGCGGATTATGTGAACCAGGTTTTCTTCAAGTAAGCACTCCCCCGGTAGCAGTAATCTTTTGGGATTCGTAGTTTGAACAATCTGATAGCCTCGGATTTCGTTCTCCTTTCATCCTCGCTACAGTGGCGTTATACCAGCAGCCCATAACTACATAGACCAATGGCAAATCATCCAGAACTCGAGCTACCAGCTCGGTCAAGAAGGTAGCCTGCAGTTCCAGGTAAATGGCTTCCGTATCACCCAGGGAGGGGATGGGTTGGTGAAAATATATCGTTCCAACAACCGCTGCTCGATCCGTACCAGCCCCACAAACGGCTGTGCGACCGTCACAACAAATTCTATCCATTGCACCGCATCGCTCGGAACGTCCTCGCATCTGTTTGTACGGTACGACATTTTTTGTTGTTCTTTCCACTTCAACCCGTTACTCAAATAACCCCCGGTAGGTAACATCACTAACACCGATCTTTGTCTATATATCCTACACAGACGTGAAGAACGTCGGATGCACTTTGATGGGGCTACGTTCATCGTGCGCAATGCTGGCCATTCTGCTGGTTTTGACGAGCTTGACCGATTGCGCGTTTACTGAAGTGGAAATGTAAGCACCTATCGTCAGCTTTTATGGCTGGCCGGAACTTTCCTCATCGACGGCTGCCGGGCGATGGGTGGTTGTTTTTAGTATGTATTGTATCTCATTACAGCTTCATTCGCGTACATATTTCCTGCTCGTTTGTGGCAAGCAAATTGAATTTCATTGTTTCGAATAAGTCTGGTTCAAATTCATTTATCCATTATTTGTGCATTGTTATCAATGATTAGGGC